>DF357490.1:17318-34726 GCA_000787875.1 Solanum virginianum | reverse complement strand
TCTATCCTTGAATATGTGAACCTTGATTGAGGCTAAAAGCCTAAGTTGAGGATGGCTACAAGTAGTGGCCCTGGTTAAGGGAATGGATATTATGTACTTCATCTCAGGCTAAAATCCTAAGTTGAGGGTGGCCTTTGTTGGGGTAAAGTAATGAAAATGAGGTGGTTAGTTGGGAATGAAAGAAAGAAGAGAAAAATCATGTGACGGGTGAGAGAAAAAGAAAAGAAAAGTCTCTTGGATTGAAAAAATAGCGAAATGAGTTCAAAAATAAGGCACAGGTAAAAAGGAAAAAGAAAGCACTCAGAAAATCTTAACAAGGAAAAATAAGGGAGGATATAATGAAAATGGTTGAGGTGTGGAGGTAAAAGTGTTAAAAATGTGGTTCAAGGATAGCTTTTAGTCACTACTTGCCTAAAATTCCATACCAAAGCCCCATGAGCCTACATTACAAGCCTATTAAGTCCTAAAGTGATCCTAGTTCAACTAGTCAATAGTTCAGATTTTGAGTATTGGGGCAAGCCTATGGTGTTGGTAATCGTGCATGAATTGCATTTGTGAGAGTAGGAATGCTTGTAGAGTCCCCGAACTTTTATTGCTTTTTGAGTGAGACATAGGGACTTCTTTTAAGTGAGGGCATTTGCATTGCATGATTGACATATGACTTGTTCAGTGACTGTAGATTGATAATGCTCCTTCACTTGTCATAGTTGTCAGATGCCTTATCATGTTTTGGTTTTCTTGGTAGCTTTGCAATTGGGTTTTTGAAAATGAGAGTTGGGTACCTAAATTGGAGCTAAGTAATGTATATGCCATTAGACTAGTTGCTATGTGTTTCTCATTGTCTACATAGATTGATTCGTCACTTGAGGACAAGCAACAGTTCTAAGTTGAGGGTGTTGATGTGCTATCAAAATACAATACATTCAAAGCCTAAAACAAGGGGTTTTGCAAGTTTTTAATGTCACTTTTTATGGGTTTTATGTGTTTTTGTTTTGTTCTTGCAGAAAATACAGGTTGCATTTTGGTAGAAAATTGCAGACTTTGCTGAAGTACAGGACATACGAGCCATCCTACAAGTCATAGCCTAAGCTATAAGACATAAGGTGCCCTCGTAGCAAGAAACAGTGAGCAAAATTATAAATCTGCAAAGTGAAGGTCAGGCATACGAGGCTACCCTACAAGTCATAGGTCTTATTCTGACTTGTATAGGTGAGGATCGTAGCAAGGAATAGTGAGCCAAAAGTTTGGACCAAGAACTGCAGGCCTAGACTATGAGAAGAGCATATGAGTCGTACCCCAAGCAACGACTTGTAATAGTGGGTCATAGTAGTCAAGTCCAAAATGCCAAGTGTTGACCATGAAACCCTGATTATGAGTCATAGGGTGACCAACGAGTTGTATCTGCAAGGCATAATGCTGCTAGTTGTATTTTCTATTTAATTTTTAGGGTGTTTTTGTAACTAGTATAAATAGTTAATGTTAAGGTTTTAGCTAGGGGACTTTGAATAGTTATTTCAGATTCTATCACTTTGATATTCTCTCTTCAATATTACCAAGGTTTAGTGTAGATTTCATTTTTTTATTTGAAGACCCATTTTGGGGGACTGAAAATCATATTATACTCAACTTCCATTAATCTAAGCTTGTGGTTTTTGACTCGAAGGTGTTTTTGTTCTTCATTGTTTTGGATAATCTCTCAACTATGTCTCTCATATTCATTGTTGTTGATTTTTCCTTAGCCATGATTGGCTAAGCACCCATAACTTGGGGTTGTAGGAACCATGAGTAGTTGACTTGAAATAACCTAGACTTTGTGCATTTCATTGATGGGGTGGTTTTTGCGTATATTATTTATTTCCCTTCTCCTTGATAGTTGTTTGGTGGTGGCCAACACCAAACCCAGCCTACTATCATGATCCCGACCAATGTAGTGATGAATAAAAAAAGGGAAGTAAATGACAGGATTCGATTGATATGATCTCATCTAATAAACCAAACCTGACCAAAAGGAGGTTGACTGGGATAATGGGTAATAGTTAGATAGCACACCATGGTTGCCAACCAAGTGCCATGGTGAAATTTGACCTTCACCTTCATAATAGGGCTGGAAGAATCTAAGTAACGAATCATGGGGAACACAATTCCCAAGTTGTCCCTCAATTTGATTGACTTCTTGGTTAAATAGTCTATTGTTTATTTTTGTTCTTCATTTTGAATAACAACCCCCTCCCATTTTAAAAAATACAATGATCAACGCTTGAAAGGAATATGAGTTGATTAACTTAGTCAAGCCCCATATTCCTTGTGGATTAGACCCTAACCTTCAGTTACATTTATTGCTAACTGTGACCACTTTATTATTAGAGCGTGAACATTAGTTATGCCCATCTACCATGTTGAGGGTTAAATACCTTGACCACTATGATGGGGGTGCTATGCCCATCTACCATGTTGAGAGGTATATACCTTGACTACTATGATAGGGGGTGCTATGCCCATCTACCAATTGAGGGGTAGATATCTCAATCACCATCCAATGGGGTAGTATGCCTTGGATTCCAAGCACTAGTTTTCTTAGTCTATGATAATGGTCTCTTTCTACACATGTATTAGGTTCTATACAAGCATGTTTTACTTCAAGCATTGATCACGCATGCCATGTTGTTAATATACTATCCCTTCCTTATGATTATGCATTTTGACTATGTTGCCTATCTCTTGTTGCATTGCATCCTACATACTTATTATATTCAAACGTACTAATGCATACTTTATGCCTACATGATTTTACTATGTAGGAATTAGAGCCCCTCACGATCATCCCGTACGTGGCAAGATTTGACATCTTGAATATAAGCTTTGGTGAGTCCTTCAGTTCTGGGACACTAGCCATGCTACTCTTGCTTATGTTTTCTATTTTTATTGAACTTTTTATACTATGAGGATGACCCCAGAAAGTGTCTTGGCCCCCGCTCAAATCTATGTTTAGAGGTATTGTTGGAACTAATGATCTAATTGTGCTTGAGCTTTGATTCTTCTATATTTTATGCTATCGAAGATTTTCCTTAGCCCCTTTATCCTTATTTATACTCTCTTGTTGTTGTTTAATTGCTTCTGTGACCAAGGAGTGTATATGATATGCTAAGAGGCTTGTTTGGGGTCCCTTCGGGTTCACATTTGTCATGTTACGTCTAGGCCCTAGGCTTGAGTCTTGATAAAGGTAAAGGAAAGTGCATACTCCTAATGATAGGGATGGTGAGAGTTACTCAATATTCAGGATGTGTAAAAGTGCCTACTACCATTGAACAACCTACCAAATGCTATCATACCAAAGAATGCTCCAAAGTGGCTCATGATCATTTGAATTTTTAGTCCTAGGTAATTTAGAGTGTTATAGAACCCACGAGTCTCAATCGGTTAAAGGTTGTAGGATTGAGAATAGTTTTGGAAGAGAAGCATTTATCCATTAATTGAGGTGTGGGACACGTTTAAGTTTCGTGGGTTGCAAGTTTTCACAAAACCACATGACCATTAGGTTCCTGCATATGTTATTCCTTGTGGGTCCCCAAGTGCAAGGGAGGAGTGAAAGTTATTCACAAGCTAGTTAATATAAAGAAAGTATAGGGGAAACTGGTACCATACAGCGCCTATTGATAATAAAGAGATTCTAGGGAGCACAGTTGGCGATGCTCACATATTGGCTAATTGAATGCACAAGAACATGCTTGATGATTTGAAGGGGTGGTTGGCCCCATTGTTAAGTGATGGAGCACCATGTTATTTGGCCGAGGGTGCTATAATTAAGAAGAAAGAATTGAATACCCTAGTCTTTTATTGGTTCAATTTCATTAGTAGCAACTTAATGCCATCAAAAGTAAGTCAATTGTTAGGTACAAAGGCAACATTTGTTGAGTGCACCATGGACAATCGTCAGTTGAATTTAGGTACCATCATTATTCTAGAGATGTTGATGAGAGCAAAGTAAGAGCAGACATCCTTGCCATTTTCTATACTAATCATGGCTCTTTATCGTATAGTGGATGTGCCTTTCGATAAGAATACTGATGTTGAGAATACTCTATCATCTTTCATAGACATATATCTTATTGAGTCTAAATTTATATGGGTTGAGAAGGAGAAGAAAAATAAAGTACCCATTGATACATCTTTAATAATCAAGGTTGAGCATTTTGAAGCAGCGTCGGCGGACTATACATGCTTCAAAGATGCCTTCTTGCACTATTCCTCCTTCTCCTTTCTGGCCTACATAGGTTCCTTCCCCCATTCCTACTTTCTCACCCTCTTTGACATAGGTTGCCATTCTTTATATGAGCCAACTAGTCCAAATTGGTGTATATTTATTTAGCTCGAGTTAAGGATGTTATTGTGAGCATGATTGATCAGCTATTGAGACCGCGCTTGGATCTATTCCAAAGGACTTGGATGCCTAGAGGTATCTACTTACAATGTATGGTTTGAGACTCAACCGGCTCATTGTCTAAGTTGAAGATATTGAGAGAAAAGAGGCTTCACCTTCTGATGTGATGGCTTAGAAGGTCAATATTGTTGATTCTAAATGGGATGTGGACGCCTTGAAGTCCACAAACAATACCTCACTTTGGGGGGGATATGAGGTCCCCTCTTCTAGCATAGATGTTGAGACATGGCCCTCGATGATAGGTGTGATAGATCTGGTTCATAAGGCTATGACCACCAAGATAGATAAGAAAGGCTTTAGCAGACATAGAGTTATGGGATGAGGTTAGGCCTCAACATAAGTTGTCACTACTTGAGGAAATATTGGTTGAGGAAGTACTTGAGTGGTCATGTCATGATACTTCCATGATTGGCTCAAGTAAATTCAGTCCTTCTTTAGATCCTATTATCGTATCTATAGAGTCCTAGACTCCCACTCCTCCATCCTCTGCACTATTAGCCCAGCAAGAGTATACACCAACTAGTGCACCTACCTATGAGAATGGACAGGTTTTGAGCACTGATGTCCTGTCAGACTCTTCTTCATCTCCTCCACCTTTATCCACTTGACTCAAGGGGACTCTTGCACTTTTTCCTCTCTATAATTATGTTTTTCTTTTTGTTTATATTATGGTCAATTCAATATTTTTTAGGGTCTTTGTCTTATGTTTGTTTTGGTGAACATCTGCTCTTTTGTTTTGTTTTTAATGGTTGATGTTAATATTTAATAGTTGGCGATGGTTTGTTCAAGTTGTATATATTTTATTTTGGGTTGTAATAGTTAGTATTAGTTATTACTTTTTCATTTTAGTGATGTTTTAATTTTAATTATAGTGTTTTAATACCAGTCTTATGTTGAGTCCCGAGCATATATAAAAAGTCGTATTTCTAAATTGATGCATTCTTGGCCCTTCAAAAGTGTGAGTATTGATTGTTAATATCTTTGACTCGAATGGCACAATGAATGATAAATGGTAGTGACTCACAAATTAGTCAATCTCCAGTGAACGTGATCCATGCATGGATTAGGAGCATCTTGTTATGACTAAGAATGTTGAGCTTTGACATGTTGTGATCGTTCTTCACAAACTAGTGTTGTTTGGTCTCTATTTGCATTAGAAAAACACTGTGCCAAGTGTTATGGGTTTGTATTTGGAATTCATGTATCTGATGGTATAGAACTTTCTTGATTGGTCTATTGATTAGGTTGTCCATTAGAACTAACTTTTGCAAAATGATCAAAGGCCATCTTTGTGATACCCACTTGAGCCAAAATCCAACCAATGATATGATTAATACCCTCAGTGTCGCCTCTTGAGTGTAAATTCATTTATTTGGTAACCATGTTAACAACCATCCCTTTCAAAATTATTGATTAATGCCCTCAGTGTCGCCTCTTGAGTGTAAATTCATTTATTTGGTAACCATGTTAACAACCATCCCTTTCAAAATTATTGATCATGAAATCTTGTTTGAGCTGTACCCTCCGTGATTTTTCGAAAGTGAGGCCAAAGGCCTAAGTTGGAGGTGTGATAACCTAATGATGAATGGTCAATTTTTAAGAAAGGATAAGTGCTTCTAGAAGTGAGAAAAGCGAAGAGCGAAAGATTTGATATATATATATATATGGATGTGCCTTTCGATATCTAGAAGTGAGAAAAGCGAAGAGAGAGAGATTTGATATATATATATATATATATATATATATATATATATATATATATAAAGGAGTTGGAAGTCATGAAGGAAATCCTTCACTGCATAAAGAGAGCTCGAATTGTGGGCATGGAGAGAATGAGAAAGTGGAATGAAGAAAAAGAGGGAAAAGAATACTTGAATGATGTGGGTTTGTGGCGACAAATGAAATAACGAGCTGGTAAGGCAAATTATTGAGGGTTGAGTCACTTTTGTCCAGAACATTCCTACCCATTCCTAAGACAATATTAAGAGCCTTTAGCAAGTCTGTTGTGACCCTATGTTAGACCCTTTGGGATCCTTGATCAATTGAAAAAGAAGGAAAGCCTGCGGGAATGATAATGCATGCCATTCCTCTTTTATGAGTATGAGTGTTGTGTAATTATCTAGATGTGATGAAATTACATAAGTCTTGTATGAGTGAGGAATATTCTTGAAAGTGAGAACACGTGGAATTATTTTGAGCATGACCTTGCAAACACATGAGAAATTGTGAGCATAGCATTGTCTTGATACTCTTTGGTCATGTCTTGAGGCCTAAAAATTGTGTAAGTGGTTTGTCAAAGCTTAGATGAGAGGCAAAAAGGTGTCATGTGAATGTTACTATCCTTTGGTAATTGATTGCATGACTTGCTTAAAGGCAAGCAAAAGGTTAAGTTGGGGTTGTTGATGAGTCCATAGGTTAGACTCATATTCAGGCCTAAACAAAGCTTAATATTCTTCTCAATGCACGATTTTATCTTGGGAACTAATTTAATGTAACACCCTATGAAATTACCAAAACACCCCTAAAATGTAATCGTACACACAATGCATATTCCAAAGCTCTGATGGAAAATTTGAGACTAGATTTGCGATCAGAACGGAAAATCAAGTCAGAAAATGGTGTCGGCCTGATTTCAGAGCAACCAGAGCGAAATAAAAATTTCACTAATTTTTGTCTGGGCAGTGTCTGTCAACATCCTTGCCGCAATGTGGACAGAACACACACCAACACTTATTATTTTTTTTTACTTTTTTGACAAGATTTGAGAATTTGTGAAAAAAGCAAAAACGCATTGGTCCGCGCCCCTGGCGCGATGTGAACCAGTGTAAATATTTTTAGACATTTTCTTTTAATTGCAGGAAGGGAATTTTTGTCCTTTCCAACCTATTTTATACCCCCAAAATGTATTTTTAAGTCTTATTTCATACTAAAGGGTTTCAAAACCCATATTTTTCTAAGGCAAAACGTAAATTCTAAGAGGAGAAGAAGAAGAGGGGTTGAGGAATTCCAAGCTTAAGTTCGATTCTTGTTGAGGTTTTGTACAATCTTCAATTTCAAGTATGTAAAGGCTACCCAAAAATATGGAATTGTTCTTCCATGTGCCCTAATGTGTAGATTAAGTTGTAAATTGCTAGTTGATAGGTCTTGAATAGTGATTCTTGAAGAACTTCTTGAACATTATCTTTAGTTCTTGAACATTGTCTTTAATTTACATATATTATCTCAAATTGATGATCATGATACTTGTATCTACTAATTATATGTATATTGTATGACTGTTTACCTAAATTGCATGTTTCCCTCTATTTAATACTATAAGAATGAACATAAGAGTAATGTCTATATCCTTGATTATTTGAATGTGATTATTGATGAAGTTTGAGTCTTGAGATGAATGTTGTGATGGCTGAAATAGATGAAATTGAGATCTTTAAGGTTTAAATGAATTTTAGATAAAAGTTTGAAAGGAAGAATTTATTTCTTGAGTAGATAGAATGATAGATGAGAGGAGGAACCTGCCTGAGAGAGGGGTTGGCTATATAACCAGTTGGACCTTGATTGACTTAAGAACATATTGAGTCCTGGGAGGAGTATTAGCACCAAAATTGGTAAGAGTGAGTCCCACTCGTACTCATTAACTACGTGGACAGTGTAGGAGCGGATTATACCACGAACGTAGATGTTTTCTTTGTACCACAGAGGACTTGACAAACTTCTTCCGAGATCCCCAACAGACTCATCCTGTACACCGACAAGGTACTAGATGGATGTGGATATGGCATCTCTTCATTATATCATCACCGAGCTCATAGATGGTGGTTGTTAGTTATAGAAACTCTTAGATAGGTTTCGTTGTTGATAGTGCTCTGACATTGATGTGATTGTATAATGTCTTGATGGATAGTGAGATGATAGAATTTTGTCCTTTACTCTGAGTTGAGGATGAGTTATTGCTGAGCTATTGTTATTGCAAATTGTTAATGTTAGCCCATTTTACATACAGTACATTCCATATACTAACGTCCTTTTGGTGGTGCAACATTTTATGATGCAGATTTTGTAGATAGAAGACTTCAGCAGCCCAATCGTTGAGGTTTAGAGCTTTTTATTTCAGACCGTGGTGAGTCCTCCCCTGCATTTAGAGGATGATTATTTCATTAGCTTTATTTCGGTATTTTTCTTTGATTATGGTAGCCATGGTCTTTGATGTTACCTTCCTAGATGTTAGACATAGAGGCTTCGTAGACATAGACAGATAATGGTTAGTATTAGGATTATTTATTTCCCGGTACTTTTCTATTGAGATACTTCTTCGTATTATTCTACGATAGTAATTGTGATAGCCCACTGATAGTTTACTATTCTATTTAATCTTCTGCTTATGAATTTATTAAACGAATGCAATGAGACTACATGGTCCACTTGGGGACTAGCAATAGTCTCCGAGTGCCAGTTACGCCTAGGGTACCCTCCCAGGATGTGATAAACTTGGTATCAGAGCACAGAGTTTGAGTGTCCTCAAGAGTTTATGAAGCCTTGTCTAGTAGAGTCTTGTTTATGGGTGTATTATGCACCACACTTCATAAGCAGGAGGTTATATGATATTAGGAAGTGTTACCCTTCTTCTATATCTATGTTCGTGCGATAGAGTTTAACCTTGTGGAAATCTTATTTTATCTCGTGCATTTTACGCTTACAAAAAATGATGCCAAAGAGAATCACCGCTCAAAAAGATGCCCCAGCCCCAGCTGCTGAGCATGCTCAACACGAGGCCCAGTTTAGACAGAGACTAAGAGATAGGGATGCCCCCCTAGAACTACTGAGGTCCCACAGGCGCTCTTTGGTCAGCCCCAGCCAGCTCCTACTACCAAGATAGAGTTTAGGGGAGGCATCACCATGATGACTAAGTTGGTGTTCTCCCAGGAGAACAACCAAGGTTCCTAAGCTCCTAACTCTAGCTCACAGCAGCCCTCAGCTGCAACCAAACTTAAGGACTTTATAAGGATAAAGCCGCCAGTGTATGTGGGGTCAAATATGAAAGAAGACCCACATAACTTTATTGACGAGATGTATAAAGTTCTAAAGGCGATGTATGCTGATGAGATCGAAAGAGTTGAGCTTTCTTCCTACCAGCTGAAGGATGTTGGGAACATGTGGTATAATCAGCGGGAGGAGAGTAGAGGTGAGGATGCAGAGCCTACAGCTTGGGAATAGTTCGAGATAGCCTTTCTTGACCACTTCTTTCCTCAAGAATTGAGGGAGGCGAAGGTGGATGAGTTCATACATCTGAAGCAGGAGAGGATCACCATGAAAGTGTACAGTGTCCGGTTCATCAAGCTATCCAAGCATGCTCTAGAGATGGTGAAAGACATAAAGGCGAGGATGAGGAAGTTCATGTCTGGTCTGGGCAGACATATGCAGAAAGAGTGTAAGGCTGCTTTGCTGATTTCGGGCATGGACATCACCAAACTTATGAAGTATGCCTAGCAGACAAAGAAGGACAAGAAGAAAGATAGAGAAGAGCAGATGAGCAGAAAGGTGAGATCAATGGGACATGAACCTAGCCCGCAGAGACAGAATAAGGATGACAAATCCTATTTCTAGAGTAGATCATCTCATCCTGTGCAATCTGCACTAAGTGCGCCCTTGCAGTCAAACAGGTAAGATTAGAAATCATAGGGTTATCAGAATTTCAGAGTAGCAAAGGAAGTACATAAATCATAGGGTTATCAGAATTTCAGGGCTCTGGGTGCCCAATCTCAGGCAAATATGACCCAAGGCATGAGGGGAAAGACACCTTGTGGCAAGTGCGGTAAGCTTCATCTAGGTGAATGTCATGTGGGAAGAGATGTTTGTTATTTATGTGGATAGGCTAGTCACTTCAGTTTTGAGTGTCCTAAGAGGAGGTGAGATGAGAAGAGCAGCAGACCACAGTCATCCACAGCCCCTCAAGTGGGCAATCAGCAGAGAAGTACTACTACTAGTATAGGAGGCAGGACGAACCGCCTTTATGCAATGGATAATCGATAGGAGCAGGAGGCTACACCAGATATTTTCATGGGTATGCTTCGAGTCTTTTGCCTTGATTGCTATGCATTAATTTATCTGGGTGCCACATTGTCTTTTGTGACCCCTTATGTGGCTAGTAAGTTTGAGGTTCTTCTAGAGTGTTTGCCTAAACCTTGTTCCGTTTCTACTCCTATTAGTGAGTCCACCTTAGCTGAGAGAGTTAACAAGGATTGTGTAGTGTCTATTTGTCATAGAGGCACCTTAGCTGAGTTAGTAGAGTTGGAGATGGTGGATTTTGATTTCATAATGGGCATAGATTAGCTTCACGCCTATTATGTCTCTGTTGACTGTAGAACTCAGATTGTTAAGTTCCAATTTCCTAACAAGCCTTTCTTAGAGTGGAGAGGGAGTTTTGTTGCCACTAAGGGAAAATTCATCTCTTATCTTAGAGCTAGGAAGTTGATCTCCAAAGGTCGCTCATGACAGTTAAATCTGATGATAATTAATTAGCTACTCTTGAGTCAATCCCAATTGTAAATGAGTTTCCTGAAGTGTTTCCTAATGATCTTCCTAGAGTCCCTCCTGAAAGGGAGATTGACTTTGGGATCGATGTTCTTCCCGAGACCAAACCCATCTTAATTTCACCATACAGAATGGCCCCTGCAGAGTTGAACATCCTGATAGGGAGATTGACTTTGGGATTGATGTTCTCCTCGAGACCAAACCTATCTCAATTCCATCCTATAGAATGGTACCCGCAGAGTTGAAAAAATTGAAAGAACAGTTGAAAGACTTACTAGAGAAAGGTTTCATAAGGCCTAGTGTCTCACCTTGGGGTGCTGCTGTCCTATTCCTGCATAAGAAAGATGAGTCTCTGAGAATGTGTATAGACTATCGGCAACTAAACAAGGTTACCATAAGGAATAAGTATCCTCTTCCCAGAATAGATGATCTATTTGACCAACTTCATGGTGCTACTTGTTTCTCGAAGATAGACCTCAGATTAGGTTGCCACCAGTTGAAAGTGAGGGAAAGTGACATCCTAAAGATGGCCTTTCGGACACGGTATGGCCATTTTGAGTTCTTGGCCATGTCCTTCGAGTTGACAAATGCATCCAAAGCTTTCATGGACTTGATGCATAGGGTATTTAGACTATATCTTGATATGTTCATGATCGTGTTCATTGATGACATTCTAGTATATTCGAAGGATGAGGAGGAGCATGTTAATCACCTTAGAGTGGTTTTACAAACACTCAAAGATCATGAGTTTATATGCGAAGTTCTCAAAGTGTGAGTTTTGGCTCAAGCCTGTGGCCTTCTTAGACCATTTTGTTTTGGGAGAGGGTATTTGGGTGGATACCTAGAAAAGTGAAGCGGTCAAGAACTGGCCAAGACCAACTTTTCTAACAGAAATAAGGAGCTTCTTAGGTCTAGCAGGATATTATTGCAGGTTTGTTGAAGGTTTCTCCTCTCTGTCAGCCCCATTGACTAAGTTGACTCAAAAGAAGGCCAAGTTTCAGTGGTCTGAGGCCTGTGAAAAGCATTTTCAGGAGTTGAAGACTAGATTACTACAACACCGGTGTTGACTTTCCCAGACGGGATGGGGGACTTCGTGATATATTGTGATACATCCCGAGTGGGATTGGGTTGTGTACTTATGCAAAGAAGGAAAGTGATAGCTTACGCTTCCAGACAGCTTAAGATTCATAAGAAGAATTATCCGACTCATGATCTTGAGCTGGCAGCAGTGGTGTTCGCACTTAAAATTTGATGTCACTACTTCTATTGAGTGGATGTGGACGTGTTCACTGACCACAAAAGCTTGCAGTAAGTGTTCAACAAGAAAGAGCTCAACCTATAGCAGAGGAGATGGCTGGAGTTACTCAAGGATTAATATATGAGCGTTCTTTACCACCCTGATAAGGCTAATATTGTTGTTGATACTCTTAGTAGGATGTTTATTGGTAGGACTGCCCATGTGGAAAAAGGAAAGAGAGAAGTAGCAAAGGAAGTACATAGATTGGCTCGACTGGAAGTGCAACTTGAGGAGAAAAACAAAGGTGGGGTCAATGTTCAGAATATTTCTGTTTCCTCCTTAGTATCAGAAGTGAAAAAGAAGCAAGACAAAGACACTCTCTTGTTCCAATTGAAAAAAGTAGTTCATAAGCAGAAGGTGGTGGTTTTCTCGAAAGGGGAAGATGGGGTATTAAGGTATCAAGGAAGATTGTGTGTGCCCAATGTTTACGGTATTTGAGATAGGATCATGGCCAAAGGTCATAGCTCCAGATAATCTATTTACCCCAGTTCCACCAAGATGTACCACGACTTAAGAGAAGTCTATTCGTGGAATGGGATGAAGAAAGACATTGCCAATTTTGTTTCTAAATGCCTCAATTCTCAATAGGTTAAGGTTAAACATCAGAGGCCATACATGTCAGCTCAGAATTGTGAAATTTCAAAATAGAAGTGGGAGACGATCAACATAGATTTCATCATAGGCTTACCAAGATCCCGAAAGCAGCATGATTGGGTGATTGTTGACAGTATGACAAAATCATCCCACTTCTTGGAAGTCAAGGCAACCTACACTGCTGAGAAGTATGCCCAACTGTACATTCGTTAGATTGGATGTTGCGTGGGGTTCCCTTGTCCATCATCTCGGATAGTGGATCTCAATTCACCTCTCAATTCTGGAGATCCTTTCAGAAAAGATTGGGCACGAAAGTACATCTGAGCACAGCTTGTCACCCTCAGATAGATAGACAGGCAGAGCATACTATTTAGACTTTGGAGGATATGTTCAGAGCGTGTGTCATCCACTTCAAAGGAAATTGGGATGATCATCTACCGTTGATTAAGTTCGCAGACAATAATAGCTACCATGCAAGCATTCAGATGGCCCCTTATGAGGCATTATACGGATGGTGATATAGATCACTAATTGGCTAGTTTGAGGTTAGTGAAGCTGAGTTTATTGGACCTAATCTGGTACACCAGTCTATGGAGAAGGTGAAAGTCATCAGAGAAAGGTTGAAGACAGCCCAAAGTCGTCAGAAGTCATATACGAATGTGAGAAGAAGAGATTTGGAATTTGAGGTGCATGATTGGCTGTATTTGAAGGTTCACCCAGGAAGAAAGTTATGAGGTCTAGTAAGAAAGGGAAGTTGAGTCTGCATTATATCGGACCATACCAGATTGTAAGGAGAATAGGAAAGGTTGCTTATGAGCTAGACTTACCTTCCAAGCTAGATGGAGTCCACCTGTTGTTCCATGTATTAATACTAAAGAAGTGTTTGGAGGATCCTGCCTTAGCAATTCTTATTGAGAGTACAAGAGTGAAGGATAGCCTATCTGATGAAGAAATTCCCATCCAGATCACTGATCGACAAGTCTGTAAGCTGAGAAATAAAGAGATAGCCTCTAATAACGTCCTATGGAGGAATCAATTTGTTAAGGAAGATATGTGGGAAGCTGAGGAAGCGATGAAACTCAAATACCCGCACCTATTCATGCCAAATAATGATGATGTTAGAGGTAATACCACTATCCTTATTGCTATTGAAATTTCCTTTTTGATTTGATACATCAATTCTATTCCCAAGCCTAAGATTGAGATAGTTAGGTGATGGATAGCGATAGTTCGAGAGTTTCCAAGTGAGGAATGAGGAAAGTTTTGAGGTTAGTCATGCTTTTATCCTATACTTGCTCATCATTTGAGGATGAATGATCCCAAGGGGGAGATGATGTAACACCTCGTGAAATTACCAGAATGCCTTAAAAATGTAATTATGTGCACAACGTGTATTTGAAAGCTCTGATGGGAAATACGAGATCAGATTTACAATCAGCGAGCTTAAGATTCATAAGAAGAATTATCCGACTCATGATCTTGAGCTGGCAGCAGTGGTGTTCGCACTTAAAATTTGATGTTTACAATCAGCGTAGAAAATCGAGTCAGAAAATGGTCTTGACCTGATTTAAAAGGAACCGGAAAAAAATAAAAATTTTTCTAATTTTGTCTGGGCAGTGTCTGTCTGTGTCCTTGGCGCGACACAGACAGAATCACACCTACACTTATTATTTTTTTCAATTTTTTGATGGGATTTGTGAAATTGCCAAAAAAATAAAAATGTACTGGTCCTCACACCTAGCGTGATGCGGACCAGTGTAAATATTTTCAAACTTTTTCTTTTAATTGCGGAAAGGGCAATTTGATCCTTCCCAACCTATTTTAATACCCCAAAATGTATTTTTAAGGCTTATTTCATACGAAAGGGTTTCAAAACCCATATTGTTCTAAGGCAAAACGTAAGTTTAGAGAGGAGACGAAGAAGAGGGGTTGAGAAATTCCAAGTTTGAGTTCAATTCTTGTTACGGGTTTGTACAATCTTCAATTCCAGGTATGTAAAGGCTACCCAAAACCATGATTATTCTTCCATGTGCCCCAATGTGTAGATTAAGTTGTAAATTGCCACTTGATGGGTCTTGAGTAGTGATTCTTGAAGAACTTCTTAAACATTATCTTCAGTTCTTGAACATTATCTTTAATTTATATATATTATCTCAAATTAATGATCATCACACTTCTATCTACTGATTATATGCATTATTGTATGATTGTTTACTTGAATTACATATTTCCCTTTGTTTAGCACTGCAAGAATAAACTTAGGGGTAATGTCTAGAGCCTTGATTGTTTGAACGTGATGATTGATGAAGTCTGAGTTTGAGATGAGTGTTGTGATGCCTGAAATAGATGAAATAGACATCCTGGAGGTTTAAATGAATTTTAGATAAGACTTTAAAAGGAAGAATTTATTTCTTCAGTTGATAGAATCATAGATGAGAGGAGGACCCTACATGAGAGGGGGGTTGGCTGTATAACCAGTCTGACCTTGATAGACTTATGACCATATTGAGTCCTAGGAGGAGCATTAGCACCGAAATTGGTAAGAGTGAGTCCCACACATACTCATTAATTATGTGGCCAGTGTAGGAGAGGATTGTACCGCGAAAACGGATGTTTCATTTGTGCTGTAGAAGACTTGACAGGCTTCTTTTGGACTCCTGACAGGCTCATCCTATACCCCGGCAAGGAATCAGACCGATGTGGCAACAACATCTCTTCGTTGTATCATTACCAGGCTCATAGGTAGTGGTTGTCGGTTATAGAAACTCCCAGATAGGTTTCCTTATTTATAGTGCTCTGACATTGATGTGATTGTATGATGTCTTGATGGATAGTGAGGTGATAGAATTTTGTCCTTTACTCTGAGTTGAGGATAAGTGATTGCTAAGCTATTGTTACTTCAAATTGTTTAAGTTAGCCCATTTTACATACAGTACATTCCACATTCCAATGCCCCTTTGGTGCTGCATCATTTTATGATGCAGATTCTTTAGACAGAAGACTTCAGTAGCCCAATCGTTGAGGTTCAGAGCTCTTTATTTTAGACCGTGGTGAATTCTCACCTGCATCCGGAGGATGATTATTCATTAACTTTATTTTAGAATTTATCTTTGATTATGGTACTCATGGCCTGTCATGGTACCTTCCTAGATGTTATTCATAAAAGCTTTGTAGACATATGTAACGAACCCAAAAAGTGCCAAAAAACGTGCCTCGAAATGCCCAAAATTTTAATTTTCATATATCTCAAAATCCATTTGTTATTTCAAAAATTCATCTTCGGATTCTTGTTCAGGGGCCAAATTAGGGGGAGAAGGGTCTAACCTCGATTTAAGAGCAAAGATTTAGCAATTATGAAATTTCAAGAACGCAAATTCTAGTGGGGTTTTCCTGTCGCCTCCGCTATGCGCCCTGTGTTATTTTGGACACTATTTTTAGCTTTGGTCCAAGACTTTAAGTCTTGGGCCTAAAAGTTCCAATATGTGTTTTTATCTATACTTAACCAAATTTCACCCTTATATCATCCTAAACATTTCACAACACTCCCCAAAACATTTAGTCATATTTTCACTCCCAAAACTCAAGTCCCAAACTCTAATCCCAAGCTAAGGTTTCCTTCAAGGTTCTTCTTCAAGCTTCAAGTTTCCATGTCCAATCTTCACTAAGTTCATCTCTAACCTAAGGTATGTAGGTTTTAGCCATTGGGTTCTTCCACCCATGGTGCCCTATCCTTTTTTTTAATAATATTGCATGATTTAAAGTTGATTTTATATGTGGGTCTTGTATATTAAGAAATTTACTGCATAGTGATTTGAGTTTATCAAAGTATGGTTGTTTTAGCATGTTTTGATTTCTAAATCTTGGATCCAATGTTGGTTTTGATGAGGGGTGTTGATGTGAATGTCTTGAGGGGTTTTGCAAGGTGTTGATTCATGGTTTTACAACAGATTTTCTTGCATGATTTCATCTCTAAACTGCATGGTCTTTTTACCCCTATAACACACACCCCCAACAACAACAACAACAACATACCCAGTGGAATCCTACAAGTGGGGTCTGAGGAGGGTAGAATGTATGCAGACCTTACCACTACCTCATAGAAGTAGAGAGGTTGTTTCCTGGGAAACCTCGTCTTAAAAGCCTATAAGCAGAATAAACTAGATATGACAAAAAGTAAAAAGAGAGACAGAAAAAGAAAAGAAATAGTTAACACATAAGCAACAAATAATGACACACAATTTATAAAACACTCCTACTCCTCTATCCTACTAAACCCCATGACTAGGTAACCACCTAACCCTACCAACCAATTAGCCTACTTTTCTAATACGTGACCTCCACTTCTTCCTATTTAGGGTCATGTCCTCAGTGAGATTAAGTTCAGCCATATCACGTCTAATCACCTCCCCTAGTACTTCTTCAGTCTACCTCTACCCCTCTATGTAACTCTTAAGACTAACCTCTCGCACCTCCTAATAGGAGCATCGGTACTCCTTCTCTGCACATGTCTAAACCATCACAGTCTCGCTTCCCTCATCTTATCTGCCA
>DF357490.1:2663-17244 GCA_000787875.1 Solanum virginianum | reverse complement strand
CCTCCACGTCCCTCTAGCTTCTCCTGAATGGTCTCATTCCTAACCTTGTCACTCCTGGTGTGAGCACACATCTATCTTAACATCCTCATCTCTGCAACATGCATCTTCTGGACATGTGCATTTTTTATTGGCCAACACTCTACCTCATACAGCAAAGATGGTTGAACCACCAATCTTTAAAACTTACCTTTGAGATTAGGTGGTATATGCTTATCACACAATACTACAGATGCCAGCCTTCATTTAGTTCATGCTTCCCCAATATGATGTGTGACATCATCATCGATGTAAGCAGAATAAACTAGATAAGACAAAAAGCAAAAAGAGAGACAGAAAAAGGAAAAAAAATAGTTAACACATAAGCAACAAATAATGACACACATATTATAAAACTCTCCTACTCCTCTATCCTACTAAACCCTATGACTAGGTAACCACCTAACCCTACCAACCAATTAGCCTACTATTCTAATACGCGACCTCCACTTCTTCCTATCTAGGGTCATGTCCTCAGTGAGATTAAGTTTGGCCATATCATGTCTAATCACCTCCCCTTAGTACTTATTCAGTCTACCTCTACCCCTTTGTGTAACTCTTAAAACTAACCTCTCGTACCTCCTAATGACATGTGCATTTTTGATTGGCCAACACTCTACCCCATACAGCAAAGATGGTTAAAACACCAATCTGTAAAACTTACCTTTGAGTTTAGGTAGTATATTCTTATCACACAATACTCCAGATGCCAGCCTCCATTTAGTCCATGCTGCCCTAATATGATGTGTGACATCATCTTCAATATCACCATTATTCTGGATTATAGACCCCAGATACTTAAAGTTTTCCCTCTTCCAAATAGCATACACCATGGTACCTCCTCCTGGATAGATCGTGTCAGCTCATCTATCACCAATACAAACAAGAAAAGGCTCAACACTGAACCTTGATGTAGTCCCATTTCAAGAGGAAAATACTCTGAGTTTCCTAATATTGTTCTTACCCGAGTCTTGGCTTCATCATACATGTCCTTTATCGCCCTGATATATGCCATTGGGACACCTTTCACCTCTAGACACCTCCATAAGACATCCCTCGGGACTTTGTCATATGCCTTCCCTAGATCAATGAACACCATATGAAGGTCCTTCTTTCTTTCCCTATATTTCTCCACTAACCTCCAAACAAGATGAATTGCTTCAATAGTCGATTGCTCCGGCATGAATCCAAATTTATTCTTTGAGATAGATACTACTCTTCGCACCCTCATCTCCACTACTCTCTCCTAGACCTTCATAGTGTGGCTTAACAGCTTGATACCCCTGTAATTGTTATAGTTTTGAATATCTCCCCTATTCTTGTACAATGGAACCATTTTACTCCTTCTCTATTCATCAGGCATCTTGATAGTCTTCATAATAGCATTGAATAGTCAAGCCAACCAGTCTATGCCATCCTTGACCATGTTCTTCCAAAATTCTACCAAAATCTCATCGGGGCTGATCGCCCTCCCCCTCTTCATCCTACTAATAGCCCATCTTACCTCTTCAACTCTAAATCGCCTACAATAACCAAAATTATGATGGTTTTCGGAATCTGCCAACTTACCCATCTTAATATCTCTATCTCCTTTTTCATTCAGGAGTTTATAAAAGTAAGCTTGCCACCTTAATTTAATGGAAGTGTCATTGACTAATACCTCGCCCTCCTCATCAATCATTCAAGGGGTTTATACTTCATCACCATGTTGATAAGGTATGATTATCATCAACCATATGAGAGGTCTATACCACACAACCACCAAGGACGTTATACCTTGAATAGCTAGTTTGGTCTCTTCTACACATATGTTATCCTATATAAGCATGATTTACTTAAGCATGTTTTACTCAAGCATTGTTAATATATGTCATATTGTTATATTATGCCTATTTCTTAATATTATGCATTTTTATTACGATGCCTATCTATTGTTGCATTGCATCCTACATATTGAGTACATTCAAACATACTAACGCATATTCTTGCCCACATGATATCACCCTGTAGGAACCGGACCCCAAGTTGACCATCCTCCTCCACGTGGCTAGTTCGGTGCTACTCAAGCTAGTTGGTGAGTCCTTTATTTTGGGGACTTTGGTCTATGTTCTATTATCTTGTATTGAGACACTTTACTTTTATATTGTATTTTAACTATGATGGTAAGCCTGGTTACCTTATCTTGGCCCCCGCTCTTACCTATGTAGTTAGAGGTGTTTGTTGGATAAGTTATGTATCTATGATTTGAGCATAAACTCTTTATCTCTTGATGGTAATGTTTTGCAACCTACCCCTTAGTCCCTTGCCCCTTATTCTTACTTTATGCCTTTTTACATGCTTCCGCGACCAATGATGTGTAATAACAAGTTAAGAGGCTTGATTGGGGTTCCTTTGGATTCCCATTTGCCATGTCGCGTCTAGGCCCTAGGCTTGGGTTGTGACAGACTTGGTATCAGAGCGCTAGGTTGATAGATCCTCGGAGTCCAACACACCACATCGATTAGAGTCTTATTCATGGTTATGAAGCGCACCATAATTATGAATAAGTGGCTATGAGACATTTTACGAAATGTTCCCCTTCTACATGATCTAAGTCATGCTATAGAGTTATGGTAAGTTTTTGCTGTAATGATTATTCATTACTATGCTAAATCATGCCAAACACTAGAGGAAGATGGGTCCAAACTCCTAAGGAGCAACCTACCAATGGTGAGCTCCGGGATGCTATTACTATGCTTGCCTAAGTGGTGGCCAACCAAGTCCAACAAGGGGCCTAAACCCCTCATGCTACTACCCCGGGAGCTAGGCTAAGAGACTTCATATGGATGAATCATCCAGTTATCCATGGGTCAAAGGTGGATAAAGATCCATAATAATTCATTGATGAGGTCTACAAAATCTTGATTATCATAGCTATTGGCCTGAATGAAAAGATGGAGTTGGTGGCATACCAACTCAAAGGGGTAGCCCAAATTTGGTATGAGCAATGGAAAGGGAAGAAGGGAAATGGTTATGTGGTGCTTTGGGAAGAATTCAAATTGGCTTTCCTCAATCGATTTTTCACTCTTGAGCTTAGGAAAGCAAAGTTGGTAGAGTTTATGAACTTGAAACAAGGTGGTATGAGTGTGAGGGAGTATGCCCTCAAATTTAATCAACTTTTGAAGTATGGTCCTCACTTGGTAGCCAATCCTAGATCTAGGATGAATAAATTTTTGATGGGGGTCTCTGACTTGGTGAGTGAAGAATGTTGGTCCACTAGGTGCATGAAAAGAACTACCCTATCCATGATCTTGAATTGGCAGTCGTGGTGTTTGCATTAAAGATTTAGTGTCATTATTTGTATGGGGTGTATGTACATGGACTTGTCTCGGTTGATGACCTATGTCGAGCAAATGGAAAAGGAGAAATTGAGGAAGAGAAGGGGGCATGAGGCTAAGAGGGCTCGTTTTGAGGATAAATACCAAAAGGGTGCTAAATTTTATCAAGGCCAAAGGCCTTCTAATGCTACCAATAGGGGGGTTTTCCGATGACATCCATACACCACAAGGTGTTGGCAAGGTGGCTCCTAATGATGTGTGCCCTAAATGTGGAAGAAGCTATGGAGGTCCATGTTTGAATTGTTCTAATACATGCTATAAATGTGGGGAGCTTGGTCACAAGAAGGTAGATAGTCCAAGAAACCATGGCAAGGTACGGGGTACTAATATGGTTCCATTAGGAAGAGGTGGCCCTCAAGGTGGTGCCACAAGGCACAATCGATTTTATCCTCTACATGGGAGGCAAGGGGTAGGTGAGGTCACCAATGTTTTCACCGATATCATTCAAGGGGTTTATACTTCATCACCATGTTGATAAGGTATGATTATCATCAACCATATGAGAGGTCTATACCACACAACCACCAAGGACGTTATACCTTGAATAGCTAGTTTGGTCTCTTCTGTGTATGCTTTGATTGATCTGGGTGCCACTCTTTTCTTTGTTACCCCTCTTGTTGCTAAAAAGTTCCATATTGTCCTCGAGTTGTTGCATGAGTCATATAAAGTGTCTACTCCTATTGGTGCCTCTATTGTTGCTAGGAAAGTGTATAGAAATTGTCTTATTTGCATTTTGCATAAGTTGTTGCCTTGTGATCTTTTTGAATTAGACATAGTAGACTTTGATATCATTCTTGGGATGGATTAGTTGCATGCCTATATGCTTCTATTGATTGTATGACCCATAAAGGAAAGTTTGAATTTCCTAATGAACCCTTCTTGAGTGGGAAAGTCATGATGTGGTGGTCAAGGGTAGTATTATTTCATACATTAAAGCCTATAAGTTGATTTATAGGGGGTGTCTGTATCATCTTGTGAGGGTTAAAGATGAGGAGTCTCAATTCTCTTCCATTGAGTCGGTCTCCGTTGTAAACGAGTTTCTTGATGTCTTTACAAATGACCTTTTCAGTGTCCCTCCTGAAAGGGAGATAGATTTTTGTATATATCTCCTTCCTGATACTCAACCTATCTCTATTCCCCCTTACTGTATGGCCCTGGCAGAGTTGAAGGAGTTAAAGGAGAAATTGAAAGATTTGTTGGAGAAAGGATTTATTAAGCCTAGCCAATCACCTTGGGGTGTACCGGTGTTGTTTGTAAAGAAGAAAGATGGGTCACTTAGAATATGCATTGACCACCGGCAACTCAATAGAGTCACTATAAAGAATAGATATCCTCTTCCAAGAATTGATGAGTTGTTTGACTAATTGCAATGGGCTAGCTTTTTTTCTAAGATTGATCTTCGGTCCGGGTATCATTAATGAGGATGAGGGAGTGTGATATTCCCAAGATGACCTTCTGTACTAGATATGGGCATTATGATTTTATGGTGATGTCCTTTGGGTTGACTAATGCATCGGACATATTCATAGACCTAATGAATAGGGTCTTCAAACCTTATCTTAATTTCATTATTGTGGTCTTCATTGATGACATTTTGATCTACTCTCATAATAGGAAGGAGTATATAGGTCATTTGAGGGTTGTGTTGCAAAGATTGAGGGAGGAGAAATTATATGCCAAATATGATAAGTGTGAGTTTTTGTTGAAGGAGGTTGCATTCTTGGGTCATTTGGTGTCGGGGGATGGTATAATAGTGGATCCTAAGAAAACTGATGTAATTAGGAATTGGCCTAGGCCATTGACCTTGTCGAATAGTAGGAGCTTCTTGGGTCTTGCGGTTTACTACAGAAGATATGTGAATGGGTTCTCCTCCATTGCTTCCCC
This sequence comes from Solanum virginianum, assembly GCA_000787875.1. Taxonomy (NCBI): domain Eukaryota; kingdom Viridiplantae; phylum Streptophyta; class Magnoliopsida; order Solanales; family Solanaceae; genus Solanum; species Solanum virginianum. Next base: position 11,947 of record DF357490.1, on the reverse strand, counting down.
TATGACAAAATTGACTCAAAAGAAGGTTAAGTTTGTGTGGACCGAAGAATGTGAGAGAAGCTTCCAAACATTAAAGGATAAGCTTATGTCCGCTCCTATATTGTAACTACCAGATGGGCTTGGGGGTTTTGTTATGTATTGTGATACATCTAGAGTTGGTTTGGGTTTTGTGCTAATGCAAAATGGTAAGGTCATAGTCTATGCTTCTAGGCAACTCAAGGTGCATGAAAAGAACTACCCTATCCATGATCTTGAATTGGCAGTCGTGGTGTTTGCATTAAAGATTTAGTGTCATTATTTGTATGGGGTGTATGTTGATTTCTTCACCGATCATAAGAGCCTCCAATATGTCTTCATCCAAAAAGATCTTAACTTAAGACAAAGAAGGTGGCTAGAACTTCTTAAGGTTTTATGACATTAGTGTGCATTACTATCAGGGTAAGGCAAATATTATGGCAGATGCTTTGAGTCTGGTGTCTATGGGTAGCTAAGGTTATGTGGATGGTGATGATAGGGAGATAGCTAGGGAGGTGCATAGATTTGCTAGATTGGGGGTGAGGTTGGAAGATGTGGGTAATGGTATTATTATTGTGGATGGTTCTAAATCTTCGTTGGTTGATGAGGTGATAGCAAAAAAAGATCTTGACTCCTCCTTGCTTGAATTGAAGGCATTGGTAAAAGAGGGAAAAATAGAGGTTTTCTCCCAAGGAGGATATGGGGCCCTTAGGTATTAAGGTAGGTTGTGTATGCCTTGTGTTGATGGTTTGAGGGAGAAGATCCTTGATGAGGCCCATAATTCTTCTTATTCTATCCACCCCGGTTCCACCAAAATATATAGTGACTTGAGAGATGTATATTGGTGGGGAGGCATGAAGAGGGACATTGCTAAATTTGTTTCCGATTGCTATAGTTATCAACAAATCAAAGCGAAACATCAAATGTCAGGTGGCCTAACCCAAGACATAGAGATTCCTACTTGGAACTTAGAGGTGATTAATATGGATTTTGTTGTTGGGTTTCCCAAGACTAGGAAAGGTTTTGATTGCATTTGGGTTATGGTTGATAGGATGATGAAATTGGCTCACTTTTCACCGGTTAAAACTACATATAGGGCTGAAGAGTATGCAAGGTTGTACATCCATGAGTTAGTGAGGTTGCATGGGATTCCTTTGTCCATCAAATCAGATCGTGGTTCACAATTCACTTCACACTTTTGGAGGTCTTTTCAACGGGGTCTTGGTACAAAATTTCACCTTAGTATGGCCTTCCATCCTCAAATGGATGGCCAAGCCGAAAAGATAATTCAAACCCTTGAAGATATGCTTAGGGCATGTGTATTGGAGTTTAGGGGTAGTTGAGATGACCATCTTCCATTGATTGAGCTTGCCTACAACAATAGCTACCACTCTAGCATCGGTATGGCTACTTTTGAGGCTCTTTATGGGAAACGTTGTAGATCACCAGTGGATCAATTTAAGGTTAGAGAGGTTGTTTTATTGGGACCAGATCTGGTTTTAGAGGCTCTTGAGAAGGTTAAGGTGATTAGGAAAGGGTTGAGGATGCCCCAAAGTCGTCAAAAATCCTATATCGATGTAAGAAGGAAAGACCTAGAATTCCAAGTGGTGATTGGGTCTATTTGAAGGTTTCTCCAATGAAAGGTATGGTCCGTTTTGGTAAAAAGGGGAAGTTGAGTACAAGATGTGTTGGTCCTTATGAGGTGATAGAGAGGGTTGGCAAGGTAGCTTACGAGTTCAAGTTGCCTAGTGAAATGAGTTTGGTTCATCCGGTATTCCATGTCTCTATGTTGACGAAATGTGTTGGTGATCCTTATACCATTGTGCCTCTTAATGTCATGGGTGTTGTTGAGGTTAACTTGACATATGAGGAGGTTCCGTTTCAGATCTTGGATAGGCAGGTAAAGAGATTGAGGAACAAAGAGGAACTAACAAGTCGAAAGTGCTACATGGGAGGCCGAAGCAGACATGTAAAAGTGGTATCCTTATCTTTTCCACTCCGCTCAAGGCTAAGGTACTAATCCTAAGTCCCCTATGTGATTTCAAGTCTTATATTTCGGTATCCTTATATTTTCCACTCCACTCAAGCCTAAGGTGCTGATCCTAAGTCCTCTATGTAATTTCAAGTCTTATATTTAAGCCCCTATGTCATTCATATGCATTCATGTTTAAGTTGGTAAACTTATGATGATTTTACACTTATGTTGAGGTTTTGAAAATGGTGTTTTACATGTTATGTTGCATCATTATTGGGGCTGATCTTTTGATGATCCCTCTTGTCTTGTACGTCTCTTTTATATTTGGGGACGAATGTTCCCAGGGGGGGAGATATTGTAATGACCTCAAAAAGTGTCCAAAAACGTGCCTTAGAATGCCCGAAATTTTAATTTTCATATATCTCAAAATGTGTTTGTTATATTAAAAATCTGACTTCAGATACTTGTTCAGGCGGTAAAAATTTGGGGAAAAAGGATCTAACCTCAATTTAAGAGCAAAGATTTAGCAATTATTAAATTTCAAGAATGCAAATTCCAGTGGGGTTTTCGTGTCGCATCTGCAACGCGCCCCTGTGTTATTTTGGACACTGTTTTTTAGCTTTAGTCCAAGACTTTAAGTCTTGGGCCTAAATACATGTTTCTATCTACACTTGGCCAAATTTCACCCTTATATCAGCCTAAATATTTCCTAATACTCCCCAAAACACTTGGGCATATTTTCACTTCCAAAACTCAAGTCCTAAACCCTCATCCCGAGCTAAGGTTTCCTTCAAGATTATTCTTCAAGCTTCAAGTCTCCATCTCCAATCTTCACCAAGCTCATCCCTAAGCTAAGGTGTCTAGGTTTTGCCATTGGGTTCTTCCACCCATGGTGCCTTAACCTCCATTTTACTAATATTGCATGATTTAAAGTTGATTTTACATATGGGTCTTGTATATTAAGAAATTTACTGCATAGTGATTTGAGTTCATGAAAGTATGGTTGTTTTAGCATGTTTTGAGCTCTAGATCTTTGATCTAATGTTGGTTTTGAGGAGGGGTTTTGATGAGAATGTCCTGGGGGTGTTACAAGGTGTTGATTCATGGTTTTACAACATATTTTCTTGCATGATTTCATCTCTAAATTACATGGTCTTTTACCCCCGATTACATATCCCCCAAGTGTTTGATAAAATGTACGGCTAGGGTTTCTTGTGGAAATGAAGGTCCAAAGCATGAGATACAATATGATTAACTACATAATGATGAAATTAGTTGATTATATGATATACTCTATATAAAATGTTGCATTACACCATACCCGATCCGGAGGGACAAGAGCCCGGGTAACCATGTTGGGGGTTTGTACTCATCAACCATGCAAGGGGTTTATACTTCATCACCATGTTCATAAGGTGTGATTATCATCAACCATGTGAGAGGTTTATACCACACAACCACCAAGGTATTTATATCTTGAATAGTTAGCTTGGTCTCTTCTACACATATGATATCCTATATGAGCATGAGTTACTTAAGCATGTTTTACTCAAGCATTGATCATACATGCCATATTGTTATATTATGTCTATTTCTTAATATTATGCATTTTGATTACGATGCCTATCGATTGTTGCATTGCATCCTACATGCTTAGTATATTCAAACGCACTAACGCATACTCTTGCCTACATGATATCACCATGTAGGAACCGGCGCCCAAGTTGACCATCCTCCTCCACGTGGCTAGTTCAGTGCTACTCAAGCTAGTTGGTGAGTCCTCCATTTTGGGGACTTTGGTCTATATTCTATTATCTTGTATTGAGACATTTTACTTTATATTCAATTTTGACTATGAGAGCGAGCCCGGTTACCTTATCTTGGCCCCCGCTCTTATCTATGTAGTTAGAGATTTTGTTGGACAAGTTATGTATCTATGATTTGAGCTTAAACTCTTTATCTCTTGATGGTGATGTTTTGCAAGCTACCCCTTAGTCCCTTGTCCCTTATTCTTACTTTATGCCTTTTTGCATGTGTCCACCACCAATGATGTGTAATGACAAGTTAAAAGGCTTGATTTGGGTTCCCTGTTCACCGTGTCACGTCTAGATCCTAGGCTTGGGTCATGACAACATAGACAGATGATGGTTAGTATCGGGATTGTTTATTTTCCACTTCTTTTCTATTGAGATACTTTTTTGTATTATTCTATGATAGTGGTTGTGATAGCCCCCTGATAGTTTACTGTTCTATTTAATCTTCCGCTTATAAATTGATTGAACGAATGCAATGAGACTAGATGGTCCTCTTGAGGACTAGCAGTAGTCTTCAAGTGCCAGTTACGCCTAGAGTACCCTGCCGGGACGTGACATTTAATCTAGTATCAAATGATAGGTTTGGAGATCAACAACAAGACAAGGATAATTGAAAGAAAACAAGGCAAAATGGGCAAAAAGGCGAAATATGCGAGCTAAACGTGCGTCACGAAAGCACTTCGATGGATCGCTGAAGGAACACACCAGCTCCTAAATATCCAGCACTTGAGACTAGTAAAATGTCTCTATAAAATGGAATTTGTCCAATTTTTTTTTGATATTATAAAACACAAAAAATAGACTCTAAAGAAAATTTTGATTGCTATCGTAAATTGTTGTTATAGAACTTAAAGTTATAAAGAGTTCTAAATGTGATAATTAAACAAGAACTCTTCTTTTTTGTCCAGTGATCAATTAATAATGAAAATGGTGTCATTGTCTAAAGATGACATCGTTAGGAGATGTGAGATTTGCATAGGGTTGGAGAACTTGAGACACCATTTGATAGAAATAGATGTGCAGATACAAGGTGCTAGATTACGTGGCAAGAATGTATTTGTCTCTTTACTAATAGATAGAGTTTAATTTTTATTTTAGAATCTGACCATAAGAATGAACATGAAACTAGATATAACTTCTTTTATCATAGGTGCCTTTGATTTTATTTTTGTCCATGTAGGAAGATTATAAGAATTGTTATGTTGGTTGATTGTTGGGAGAAAAGATCATATACTATGCAAGGGAATAAAAATTAATATTTTGTTAAAGATATATATGTTTTATTTCTGCAGTTCTTTATTTATTGTCTTCAAAAAATAAAGAAATAATAGAAATTAAACATACATATATACTTTAGCACTAAACTAAATTTTATTCTCTTTTTCTCTCAACAATCAATCAACATTGTAATTCTTATAATTGTTTTTCAAGGAAGAAGATAAAATCAAAGGTACCTATGATAAAGAAGCTATATCTAGTTTCAAGTTCATTTTCAATCTCACGTTCTTTCCTTAGATAAAAAGCAACTCTAACTATCACTAAAGACAACAATATATTCTTGTCTTGTAATCTAGCATCTCATATCTAATAATTCATTTCTATCAAGTGTGGGTAAAACTGTCTGGCTCTATGTATATCTCACGCCTCCTGTCAATGTCAGCATCAAACAATGGCATCATCATTGTTGTATATAATCACAAGTCAAAAATAAACAAGAACCTTTTAGGTATTATTGTTAGAGCTCTCTATAACTATCATTTCTATAACAACAATTCACGATAACAATAAAATTTTCTTTGGAATTGATTTTTTATGTTTTACAATAGCCAAAAAAAGAAGGCAAATAATGCAGTTGTAAGTAAAATTTATTCAGTGAAATAGAAACATTAATGCGAAGAAATATAATAAGCAAAAGGAAATAATTAAACTAACTTTAGTAGGGTGATGCTACTTTATGTAAAATGTGATGAAAATAAAATGTTATGGTCTGGGATATTTTTAGAGGATTGTGATCTTAATTTTGTATGAGTTATTAAAAAAATTACTATGATAAAACTTGAAACGTCAAGATATGGAAGGAACATAAATCATTATCTTTTTTCGCTTATGTAAATAAAAATAAATGAGATAGCAAAGACAAATTATTTGCAGAAGTGTATTTGGTATTAAGAAAAATAATTTTCTAGAAAATATTTTATGAAAATAAATATTTTTCTTATTTATATTTTAGTTTTGGTTAGTAAAGAGATAACGTTATCCCAAAAATATTTGGATATGATCTATGAAAATAGTATGAACCCAGATGCATATCTATATCACAACCTAATGAAGGACCCAACTCCTAACCCTTAGAATGACCGAGGAATTGAATATGGCGTTGAGACCCAAAAAGAACCCATTATTTAGTCGAGTCTCTTATTTGGGTTCGAATATCGGGTTGACTCACGATATAGGATTGAATTTTGGATCGAGGTTGGGTCCCACATCAGGAAAGGTCTCTAATGATTTCAATTTAGGATTATGCTAAAATCATGTCTTGAATCGGGACTCAAGTTGTCAATGCAGGTCTCAAATTGGGCAATCTCGAATCGAGTCCCAATTTGATCAAGGGAGGGTTGAGTCACATCATGAGGTGGTATGTTGAAGGGATAGAGGTCGCGGTGTTTGGGTGGATTAGGTGCTGGGATTGAAACAAAATTCAAGAAGTAGTTGAGGAGGATAAGGTCAAGATGTTTGAGTGGATTAGGTGCTGGGGTTGAAACAACATTCAAGAAGTCAATATATTTTTCTTAAATTGGAGAAAAATAAATTAATTTGAAAAATATTTTACAATATATTTAAGTCAACTAAATGTGAGAAAAATAAAAATGAAAATGCTCTATACCTACACACCCTTATTAGGAAGAAAACTCAGTCGTACAAGTGTTTATCATAAAGATTTATAATTACATTTATTTATGTATAATTAGAAGCAAGAAAGTCTAGCCTAAGATTATGCCACAAGACAAAATGAGATAAAGACATGTGTTAATTTTAGGACATGAGTTACTGAGGTAATAATTAGTTAGTATTTACTTTTAATTTTTACAACTTTTTAAAGATTCAAATTTTACAGACATATTTTGTTTTTACTATGTATTTATTTTAATTATTTATAATTTTTAGAATATACCAAACAAAATAGTGCAAATTCAGTGTTGAGAGGAATAAAGCAGATAGTAACGTGAGACTTGTCACTCAATCTATTCCCAAGAAAGGAAACTTTAAACCCACCTAAACTAAAAGGTAAGTTTACAGAATGGTAGTTAGACCATCTTTGTTGTATGGGGTGGAGTGTTGGCCGATCAAAAACTCACATATTCAGAAGATGCAGGTCATAGAGATGAGGATGTTGAGATAGATGTGTGGACATACTAGGAGTGATAAGATTAGGAATGAGACCACTCGGGAGAAGTTAGAGGTGTAGCCCCTGTGGCTAACAAGATGAGGGAAGCGAGACTGCGCTGGATTCGATATGAGCAGAGAAAAAGCACAGATGCTCCTATTGGAAGGTGTGAGAAGTTGGATTTAGCGGCTACACGGAGGAGTAGAGGTAGACCAAAGAAGTATTTGAGGGAGGTGATCAGACAAGATATGGCAACATTTGATTTCACCGAGGATATGACCTTATATAGAAAGGAGTGGAGGTCATGTATTAGAGTAGTAGGCTAATAGGGTAGTAGGTATAGGTCAGTAGGATTAGTTGGGTCTTTATATCTGTGGTGTCATTATTCGTCTTATATTTGTTAATTTTATTGTATTTACTTTCTATCATTGCATTCGTTATTAGTCATTTTTCCTTGTTTTCCTTTTCCTTTTCCTTTTCTCCCTATCTAGTTTATTCTGCTTATATATTTTTAAGACGATGGTTCCCCAAAAATAGCTTCTCTTCCCAATGAGGTAGTGGTAAGGTCTACATACATTTTATCCTCTCCAGACCCCAGTTGTGGAATTTCACTGTGTATGTTGTTGTTGTTGTAGTTCTATTTATTTTATCTTGGTGTTTGGTTAAGAGTATAACTCTTTTAAAAAAATATCTTTGAATTTTAAAGCTTCTACAATTACGAAAAAGTGGAAAAATAGCAAATAAAAAATTGTTATGGCAGCTCCTACTATAATGAAATGAATCATTTGAGATATTATCTTCTTTTTTTTTCTTTTCTAATTTTTCCATTCTTTTATCCAATTTCCTTTCATGTTTCTTCATAAAAATTAAAAGTGTTCTTATACATATATGGGTGTGTGTGAGAGAGAGAGAAGGAAAGTCCCACTTAAAATATTATTCAAAATATCAGAATATATATATATATATATATATATATATATATATATATATATATATATATATATATATATATATATATATATATAAGGTGTTGAGACAGATTTATGAATATATGTTTTTTATTTATATAAATTATAAATAACTAAACTTATTATAAAGAGAATACAAAGAGACCAAAATAATAATAACTTTTACTCTTTATTTAAAATATTTGGATGAAAATAAAACACTATAAAGAGAAGAATGAGAAACAAAGGGAATGAGCAGTGTCACATTTATAAAATTCAAAAAATTTGTGGAGGGAATATTTCTCAAGCTATAGTCAAACCATGCAAACTTTTGATATTTTCGACTGAAAGTGATGACTTTTTGGAGTTAGTAAAAAATCATTGATGTTCTAATAATGGGGTTGATTTTTGTGAAGTTAAAGAATAAAGAAAAGAAGAACAAACAAGTTCTTTCTAAGTGGAGTAAGGAGAAATTTGGTTATATTATGAAGCAGTTAATGATAAGAGAAGAAATGGACTGGCTTAAAGACGGGTTGTTTGAAGAAACCCAAGCTTTGATAATAGAACTATTCTGTAGAAAGCTGAAGTTAGCTATGTTGAAACAATATTTGTATTATGAAGAAAAGTCATGAAGATAAAAAAGTTTGCAATGATTTACCAGGTGTGGTAAAAACACTAATTTTTTTCACTATTTAATTAAGAGGAGAAGAAAAAGGTTGCATGAACATTGATGTTCAAATCCTCCGTAATCACTGCTACAACTTCTTGCATTATCGGCATGGGTAGGAGAAGCACCGATACGCATTTCACGTACTCATAAACAAAATAGACATGACGTATGTTCAATATAATGTCTAACTCATATAATGATTCATTATAGAAAAGGACTTACTTGTTACACTTGCTTTCAATGCAGCAGCAAAGATTGAGCCTGAACTCTACAAATTCAAAAGTGAAAACTAAGTAAGCAATTTGAGTATTTGAAAGCAGACAATAATATGAGCACAGAAAAACTCATTGTAGCGTGGCAGTATGCTGAGCAACTTCAACTTTCCTCTAGCTACTCTCGTTGTAATTTTTCACAAACCTATCTAGCTCCCACAGAGTTTCTATATTAATTCTCTCTATTCCCCTCTTCAGAGTGATCT
>DF357491.1:162201-190151 GCA_000787875.1 Solanum virginianum | reverse complement strand
TGGACACCCCCTCGGGTGTAGTCACGACCCGTAAATTGGGTCGTGACATCATCATCCTTCCCCTATTTACTGTTGCATGTACTCATGATCATTTTTCATACCTAATATTTTTAAGGTACTTTTTCACCCTGTGATCAATTTTGTTCACTTTCATCATAATCTAATCAAAATCTTTCTTTCTGTAACACTATATCTTTGTTCTTCCTAAAATTTGTGCAAACAATTTTCCAAACATGTCAGATGCATGCATAATGTGACAGATTTGAAAAAAATTACTTACATCTTGATTATGCTTTTGGTTCGATCCGATATAACACACATCTTATCCCGAACTCCAAAGCATTTCTGAACTGCTCAAAATATCACGTCCACGATGCATCATTTTTCATGTCTACAACATCATATGCCAGCGGCAATATACAACCTTCATTTTGAATTTCAAATAAATATACAATTTGTTAGCAGTATGCTACAGTAATGATACATGTTTTATTTATAAATCAAGTACATAATAAATTAAAAAATTATAATACCTACATCGTCGAGCGTGCGATAAAAATATCCCCTTGTCAGTATCACTTAGATGAGCACCATTGACAACCACTACTGTTCTACAGAATTGAAACCCTCTCATCAATGGCCTTAATGCTACAAAAAGGTACATGAACTCGTTCTCATCAGTTTTTTTTCATTATTATATAAGAATTTGGATAGATAGTTTTCAGCATGTCTATATATATAAGCATCTATCTATTTTTGTTGGCAGGTTTACCCTCAACATCTCTAATGTTCGTTCCTTTGCACGCCACATTTTTTAATATGAAATATCCACCCTATAGGCAACTCTCACATCCTCGACAATATCATTTGGAGTGTGACTTCTCTTATGATTAATCAACTTAGGTGTAGCGACACTACTAATAAACAATAGCATTGCTTCCACATTGTTCAGCATCCTTTCTCTCATTGGACATGTGTGTGCGTCATTGAAGTATCTTATTTTGAACATACCTGTGTTCTTCCTGCATGAAGTATTTATATTCCAAGCACAGTCATCCATAAAATAGTCCAACACATAGCTACATGATACATAAATCATTATACATACAAAAAAAAATTTCAATCGTAATCTACATAATATTCACTACTGATACAAACTCAAATAACTGATACATCACACGAGTATCACTGATACATGTACTACAAACACATACACGCAAGAAACAGACATTACCTATTTTTAAATTATGACTGATACATGCACAACTAAATAACAAGTACATAATGATATAAAAAAATCGCTACACGCATGAAACAATGACACAAGAATACTTTGATACAAATAAAATCCAAAATAACTGACTCTAAATAACAATATCACTGATACATATTTTGCTAGAAAGACATACCTGCAAGATTCAGACATTAGCAATGCATAAACCATGATTGATACATACATAAATAAATAACAAATCAACAATGATACAAAACAACTTGATACATGCATGAAGAAGTGATACAAATAGATTGATACAAACAAAACCAAAAAAAATCATAAAATCACACATGCACAACTAAGAAACAAATTAATATAACAGTAATGTTTCTACAACTACACGCCATGAGTGATTCAAAAGCAAACAAACCTATTAGAATGCTGACACACACAAGTTTTTTTTTAAAAAAATAATTAAACTTAAATATTGATACCATTCTTATTGATACAATGAAAACCTTACTCATCTTCAGAATTTATGAGATTGTGTATGAATAGCAGTAAGGGATAATACCTTTTAGTATTAGATATTTTCACCCTAAAATTAAAGCCCTTGTTGATCTTGTATTTCCCCATCATAGCAACTAACGTACCTTTATCCTTAAATATTTATTTTTCCTTAATCTCTACATTAGTTGAAACAATGTCCACATTTGATACATACAACTCACAACAAGAACCAACAAAATCTATTTCAACTAAACCAATAATATCAACTTCGTTCTGTTGAATTGCAACATAATTAATCAACCCATTAACTGTATCAACATCCTGTAACTTCTCATTGATTAAATCAATAGTATCAATACATAGTGGGTACATACCAAAACCTGATCTCTTTTTCTTCACACATTGACTCGATTACCCTTAGTAACATAACTATAATTGGAGATTCACATGCAAGCAAGAAACTTATGTTCTTCAGCCCTCTTGTGAAGGTGAAGGTCAAATTTCACCATGACGCTTGGTCGGTAATGAAGGGAAATAGATAATACATGCAAAATCCCAATCATAGAAATGTAATAAACCTAGGTTTTCTCAAGTCAAATACCTATGGTTCTACAACACCAAGTTGTTGGTGCTTAGCTACTCATGGCTAAGGCAAAACCAATAAAAATGCAAATAAAAGACATGATTGAAAATTTTAGCCAAAGCAATAAAGATTGAAAACACCACAAGTTTCAAACTACAAGCTTGATAATAAGCACAAAATAAAATTTGCAATCCCCAAAATAGAGTTTTTTAAGAGAAAATGATGAACTAAGCTAAAAACCTAAAAGTTTCCTTGAGAGTATATTCAAAGTTGACGTTCTCTTCTCAATTTTGAATCTCCTAAATAAAACCCTAACTTAAAATATTTATAGTGTTTACAAAATAACCCTAAAAATTACACAGTGAAGATAGCTAGCAGCTGGTATGGCTTGCAGGTACAACTCGTTGGGTGACCTACGAGTCATTGTTAGGGTCTTGTATCAGGTTTTTAGCATCTTGGACTCAACTGGTATGACCCATTGGTACTAGTCATAGCTTGGGCTACGACTCGTATGCTCCTCTTGTAGTCTAGGCCTTCAGTTGTTGATCTAAAGTTTGAGCTCTCTGATTCCTGTTACGAGTACACCTCTATGAGTCGTAACAAGACTTAGACTAGTACGATGGCCTCGTAGGGTTGACCTCCACTTAGCAAATTTCTAATTTTTTGGTCTCTGTTTCTTGCTATGATATCACCTTATGACTCGTAGCTTGGACTACGACTCATAGGTGAACTCGTAAGTCCTAGGCTTCAGCAAAATCTATAATTTTTCTCCAAAATCATACCAATAACTTTTTTGCAAGAATAGCACAAAAACACATAAAACCCCCAAAAAGTCACTTTAAGAACTCGCAAAATCCCTTGTTTTAGGGCTCAAATATGTTGTATTTTGACAACACATCAACACCCTCAACTTAGAATTGTTGCTTGTCCTCAAGCGACAACTCAATCTATGCAAACAATGAGAAATACATTGCAGCTATACCAATGGCATATACATCATTCACTCTAATCCAGGGACCCGACTATCATTTTCAAAATCATATTGTCAAGTTACTAAGCACAACAAAAACATGATGATGAATCCGGCAACCCAAACTATGATAAGCTAAGGAGCATCAACCATCCATAATCACTGGTATAGCCATATGCTAATCAAGGAGTGCAAATGCCCTCACAGAAAAAAAGTCCCTCTTACTCACTCCAAAAGCATTTAGAACTCAAAGACTGAGTAAACATTCTTATTCTCACAATTGAAATTCATGCAAAGTGACTAACACTATAGCCTTGCCTCTATACTCATCTTCCAGCCTACTGACAGAGTGTATTTGGATCACTTTAGGACTTATGGGCTTGTAACATAGGTTCAGGGGGCTTTCTTCCCCAAACCAAGGCCATAATTTGTACACCCTCAACTTAGGCTTTTAGCCTCAATTATGGTTCACATGTTCAAGGATAGACCAAGGCCAATATCAAGGTGTTTCATCAAACAAGGTTAATCTAGCAAGGTGTCAAGAAAGAATAAGTACATGAGAAGCTCAAAAATTTGGAACAAGGGGTTCAATCACTCATTTGGTAGGTCATTTAGGCCAAAAGTGGGTTCACTAAAAGAACAAAGGCCTAAGATCCTTTCCAAATCAACCACATCATCAAACAATTTTAGAGTAACAAGGCAAGTTTTGAGATCATAAGATGCATGAATGCAGCAAAATAAGCTCATAAAACACATAATATTGCATCCACAATCAAGTATAGACTCACAGGTCATGCTTCAAGCCTCAACTTACCTTTAAATTATCAGAACAAACATCACCAGATGATCAAAATACATGAGTGCATCAATAATCACAATCTCAAAAATTTTGACGGTACCCAATTTTTCAAATCATTCAAAAAACATTTAAAGACTATGTATATGCCAACAGATAACACTACTATGAATTTACACATTATCTACACTAGCTAGATATGCCGGATCAACAAAAAATTAAGCCAACAGATAACACTACTATGAATTTACACATTATCTACACTAGCTAGATATGCCGGTTCAACAAAAAATTAAACATCCACAAGGAAAAAGACTCACAGCAAGAAAATATTGGGATCAAAAATAGGGAAAGTTATGGACTCGAGGCTACTCAGACTTCACCTTAATCTATAACTTCCCACAACCCACCAAATTAGAATACTTTGTCCTTAAAGTAAAGATGAGAATGAAAACCAAACATAATAACATAGAGATATATATACATACATTAAAAACCAAACACTAACATCCAACAAATCAAACAACCAACATAATAAAAAGATTATCTAACAATAAAACAAAGTATCCATAATGGAAAAATAAGAACTAGGGTCAAAATGAGTCAAACATCGTGGTGCATCAAGCACCGGTCTCTCGCTGTTAACAGGATCGACTCCTGCACCACCTTCTCTGGTATTGGCTCCTCTACCGAGGTTGTTGGGTTATCAAGTCGAGGCCTCTTCTGGCTCATCTTTGGAATATCTATCTCGAGGGGCCTCTTCCCATGAGCATGTGGGCAATCAACTAGCTAGTCAAACACCTCATCACCCACCAGTGCTACCTCTAGGACTGCAACAAGGGCTGCTAACATCTATAATAAGTTGACCTTGAACTTGGCTAACTCCTCGATCATGGTGCTCATGTCAGCAGGCCTAGTTCCTTTAAGTCTCCGCTGGACTCTCGCCTCAAACGCATCAACTCAGGCATCAACTGCTCTGAATCTCTCATTTACCAACACAAGGGTGAATGCCTTCATCCTCTCTTCAGAGTCCCTCATGGTCTGGCTGACCCAAGGTCTGACATGTGCTGCTAAAGCCTACAGCCTCAACTCCGCCGTATCCACCCTGCGTAATAGTGCCTGAAAAGCAACAGCAGAGATAATGGAATCAACCTATAATGTAGATGCTACTAGTGTTGGCATATAGGAGGATGGTGTGGACTCGATCTCAACGACTGGCATAGGCTCTGCAGCGGCTGAAGTAGTACCAGTGGCAGCTGGAGATGCACTCTAAGTCAGAGGCTCTACCGGGAATGGCTAGAAGAGCTGCTCGTGGTAAGGCCATAGGGTTCTTATTAGCCTTAATTAGGCTGGGATCCATGGTGTGTATGGCCTTTATGTACTAGTCCCGGTAGGGGTCGATAGGAACTCTCATTGTACTACACAAATGATAAATCAAAATAGGAAATGGCAGTGAGGTATTGGTCCGGATGGCTGACTCATGGATCGGCTCTGATATGATCCGAGCCTAATCTATCTCATAACTAGCTAGGACGCTGGTTAATAACACAGCCCACTCCAAGGTGATCACTTTATCCATGAAAGTGAGCCGGATACGCTAATAGATAATGGACCACTAACACTTGGACCAGAAAGAGAGGTGAACCTTCACTATAGGATCTGTGTGGTTTGTAACCTACGTCAGCTCGAAACCTTCCTCACAAATCTAGCTAGAAATCCACCGTAAAAGCTCTATCCTGGCCTCAATGTCCTTCCCAATCACCGTTCTCCTCATCTTGTCAATACATCCATCATACTCCGCTGTAAACTAAGGCATTCTGTAAGTAGGCCCAAACTGGATCCATTGAATAGTCTTCTCTGAAATAAGAACTCTTCTACCCCAGATTGGCACCACTCGTAACCTCAGCTGCTCAATTGGATTCTTGTTCTTTGGTAACCCCCGACGGAGTGTAGCAAGATACATCACATAAAACTCATGAATTACGTAAGAGGCATACTTGCCCAACTGCTGTGTGGTCCATTGCAGTCCATGTTTGTCTATCTCCTCATCTAATCCTTGTACCTTATCTAACCCTGAGTCGTTCAGTCTAGACTCATAATGAAATTGCCACACCAGTTTACCCTATCCCTTAGGCTCTAACCCCTGGTCATATATCTCCTACATCGCTGGGTCACACTATCTGCGATCACCTGGGGGCTATGACTGGACTTCTTCCTGCTAGGTTTGGGAGGTGCTCTCAGATTCTGACTCTAACCCTAAGTGTGTGGGGGTCATTTATAGTAGGCTTCTATCAGACCCGTCTCCATTACCCTGCTATTCCTCCTCTTCAGACTGGGAGGAATTGCTGACTTCTATGGGAGTCTGCATTGTACATGCTCGGGTCTGAGGTATATTATCTTCGAGGTCTATTCTGACCCTGTGAACTTCTAGAGACCTCTCATATCTCTCAACCCCAGAGAATTTATCAATCAACCTCCTATGAAAGGTTTGGATTGCTAGTTTATTCTTTGGAGGCATTGTATCTGCAAAACAACCATATAACAACATGTGAGCTTCAAGATGTTTGACCAATCAATGATCACAAAGCAAAGAACAAGAAACACAACCACTTAAACATAGAAACAAAACAAGACAGAAGCAAAATCTCTGATACAATTGCAGGTTTGTAGATACGACTATAGTTACGACTCGTAGGGTATCCCACGAGTCGTACACTGGCATCGTAGTATCAAGAATTCTTACAAAAATATAGTATGAGCTCAAATACGAGGGGCAAGTATGACTCGCAGGGGATATAGTTTGGCCTCGTAACTATTTCCAGAGACTTTTTTAAGAACTTAGTCAAGATTATGAGACCCTTACTACGAGTCATAATGGGTATTACGAGTCATATATGGGTCTCGTATGAGAAACATAAAGAAACCACAGGTGACTAATGCTTGCTACAAGGGACCACTACGACTCATAGGGGAGCCTATGAGTCGTAGGAGGGCCTCATAGCTAAAAATAGAAGACACCAGTAGTGTCTAACACTTTCCCACACAAGGTCAAACAAGACTAACAAACTTAGGAATTGACAATTAAAGAGCAATACGATATATTTGACACATATGTAGTCCCAAAATGACATCAAAAAGTTAAAGCGACCAGTATCCCTAAGAATCAAAGTCAGTTCCTCATTAGTCGATCAAAACCAAGGGCAATTTCATATCCAAGCTCACACTTTTATCAACAAAACATTCTATTGACATACAAGAGCAAGTCAAACAATTTCAATCAAATCTAACATGGTATGCCATATAAAACACACCCACACCTCCTAAATTCTAATTCCAAAGGCAATTCACACAATGGTTAGGCAACAATTAAGTACTACATTATATGGACTAATAATTTTTACATTTACAACCACCGACTCAAGAATTTCAAAATAAGATTTGAATCACAGCAAAACCTTTCAAAGAATACAAACCCTAGGTTTTATGTCTAGATCAAAAAATCACCTCATGGCATGAACATTAATGGTTAAACTAAACACACAATCATTTATAGATTGAACTCACCACCATAGTGCATTACAAGTAACCACGAGGCTTAACAATTTGTAGACGAATTGAATCAAAGCAATGTTGCGACAAAAGCATGCCAAAACCCTAGGAAATAGTGTCCTCGCCATAATTCTTGCTAGAAAATGATGTAGGTAGTCCAAATTTTAGTTAAAAAAGTGAATGGGGGAGAAATATTTGGGATTTCCATCTATATTAGGGTTGAGGAAATGAATTTTTGGAGTTAAATTTTATTTTGACCCCCTTTTAAATAAAATAGAGTTAGCATTTCAAAACTGTAGGTCAGGGTTATGAGACCCTAACTACGAGTTATAGGGTGTCCTACAACTTATAAGCCCCATTCTCATAGTAGACCCAACACCTATAAAAATTTAAAATGGATAACTGGGCACTACGAACCCAACTTATGACTCGTAGAAGACCCTACAAATCATAAGGTTGGCTCATAGTATGTGTGCCAACTTCTAATACTCTATGTTTCCCTCTACGAGGCATGAGTATGAGTCATAGTGATGGATACGATTCATAGGCCTGCTCATAGAAGCTTCTCCAAGTGCCATTTTCTCACTTCTTCAGTTCTTCAATTTCCACCTGCAAACCAAGTCTCAAAAGCACAATAATCTTCAAAATATTACAACTGTATCAATGTCTTCTAACTTGAAACAAACTAACACCATACTACCTACAATCTGAACAACCAAACACACTTAAAATAGATAAAATTATCAAAGATGCTTGGGTTGTCTCCCAAGAAGTGCCTTGTTTAATGTCGTAGCTCGACTTTGTCATCGTCCTTTATCAACAATCATCAAGGGTCCACACCTCACTCTTGAACTCATCCAGGTG
The DNA here is from genome assembly GCA_000787875.1 of Solanum virginianum. Lineage (NCBI taxonomy): Eukaryota > Viridiplantae > Streptophyta > Magnoliopsida > Solanales > Solanaceae > Solanum > Solanum virginianum. Next base: position 181,663 of record DF357491.1, on the reverse strand, counting down.
TTTCATGGATTGACAAATATCGAACAAGACCTCTGCATTATTTACCCTGAATCAAAGTTGACCCAAACCTATATCCACTAGGGCTCTCCTAGAGGCCAGAAATGGTATTTCTAAAATGATAGGCACCTCGAAATCAACCTCGCAATAAAGGATCACAAAGTTCGCGAGAAAGATGAATTTACCAACTTTAATAAGCATATCAAGAAGTATTCCTTCTGGCTTTTTAATGGTTCGATCTACCATAAACAACCACATTCTCGTCAGGGTAGGGGTTCCAAAACTAGGCTTTTTCAATATGGCAAGAGGCATTAGGTTGATGCTTGCTCCTAAGTCGCATAATGCTCTTGTGAATTCAACATCATCAATAGTGCAAGGGATGGTGAATACACCAGAGTCCCCTCATTTCTGAACAAGGCATTTGGTCATGATTGCACTGCATTGTTGGAGTTTTTGGCTCAGAGTGCGCTTCTTTGTTACCGCATCCTTCATATAATTGGCGTACCCAGGCTTTCTCTCCAAAGCTTTCAAAAGGGGAATGTTGATGGACAATTATTTAAGCATTGATAGGAAATGCTTGAACTTGCCATCTTCTTCCTTTTTATTAAGCCTTTGGGGGAATGGAAGAGGTAGTTTTGGGATTGTCTTGACTTCCTCTTGCTCTCCCACCTCTTGGTTTTGCACTCCCTTGCTCCTTCGACTTTCTTCCTCAATCATCACCTTGCTATCAATGACCCTTTCATCGGCTTCATCCTCAACCATTGGCATAAGGGGATAAATAGTACTTTTTCCACTCCGAGTAATCACTATCATATAGTGCCCTTCATTCTTAGGATTTTGAACAGTGTTTCTTGGTAAGGTGCCCTTTTGGCATTGGTTCAACTGCGAAGAAACTTACTTGAATTGTTATTCTAGTTATTTAATTGCCATTGAGTAAGACTCTATTTTCTGATTAATGCTTGAGATATCCGTGTTCATTCTTTTCAAAGACTCATCGTGGTGATCGGCTCTCTTCAACAACTTGTCGAACATCTCTTCAATCCTAGAGTTACTTGACCTGACATCATGGTTATGAGGTGGCACATAAGGACCATTCTTGTAGCCATCTTTTCTTTCCTATTCGGCATCTGGTACTCTCTCTCTCTTTCATAGTATCCACTCCAGTTGTCTCTATATACCGTATCACGATTAAAGTTTTGACCTTGATTCTCGGACCCTTGCCTCCAATAGTTCGAATTGGACCCTTGGGGGTTTTTCCTGAAACCTGCCGCTTGGTTACTTACAAAACATGAATCATCATCAAAGAATGGATCTTCATACACAGGAGTCTTTGGAGGTTAATGGATTACCGCTTGAACACTTGCTTGGTTTTGCTTCAAAACCAAGTCCATGCCCATATAAAATTGAGAAAGTTGCTCCATGATCTCTTCATTAACTTTTGCTTGCTCACTATTGATGGTAACCGCACAAGAACTACTTATTTCACCATGCTCACTCTGACCCCATGCTCTATTTGTTTTCACCATTTGCTCCATCCTTGCGGCTACTACCTCAAACAGTTGGTCAAGAAACACACCTCCTATGATTATGTTAGCACAATCTGTGTTATTTTCATCAAGTGATCTATAGAAAATCTCGACCAAAGCATCATCAACAATCTTATGATCGGGGACCATCCTTAAGCATTTGGTGAATATCTCCTATGTGGTACTCAGAGAGTCTCCAGGCAATTGCTCAAAGTTATTTATTTGGTCGTTGAGCTTTAATTTCTTTGAACTCAGAAAATATCTCTCTAAGAACACTCTCTGAAGCTCTGCCCAACTTGGTATGGTACCCGAAGAAAGCTCAGACAACCACACAGCTACATTTCCAGTCAATGACAGTGGAAGCACCCTCAATCTAACAACATTAATAGAGATATTTTGTGTCCCCATGACACTTTTGCACACAAAGATGACATTTTAAAGATGATGGTGGGGATCCCATGAAGGTAGCCCTGTGAATAAACCATAGTTTTAAAGCATCTGAAGCAACCCACTTGATACCACGAACTTATTATTTGCTGGTAAAGGAGGCAATACTATAGCATCGATAACATCTATGACCATAGGGTTTAATTGATACTGATTCCATCCATAAGCATTTTCGTTGAAGTCCTTAAGCTATAGATTGTTATCCCTCAGTGGTGGATTCTCCTCTCTTCCCATATCATCATCATTCATATTTATCTCTTCCACAACTGCAACACCTTCATTTACTTGAGCCATTCTTCTAAAAAGTCGATGGATCTCCAAATTAATCGGAACTAAGGGATCACCTTGGCTCTTTATGCTGGGCATACAACTTAGCACACCCTGCAAGTAAAATCAAATAATAAAAACAAAAACAAAAGTAAAATACACAAGACTCTAGAAATTAACACTAGAACTAACTAATAGTGAAATCAAATCAAGACCTAGCCGTATTCCCCGACAATTCTGCCATAATTTTTGATGATGTTCACGCTCCAATAAGAAAGTGATCGCTATTAGCAATTAACTTAACCAAAGGTTAAGGTCAAAACCATGGGGAATACAGGGTTTCACTACAAGAATTCACTATCGATCAATTCGTGTATCGATAACCAAAATCTCTAAATGGGATTTTTTTGTGATTTGAGAACAACATAAAATAAGCACTACATTATGATACAAAAAAACACTCAATTTTAGGGACAACTTGGGAATTATGTTCCCCATGGTTCGTTGACTTGATTACCTTAGGTAACATAACTACAATTAGAGATTCGCATGCAGGACGATAACTTAAATTCTTCTAGACCTCTTGTGAAGGCAAAAGTTAAATTTCACCGTGACACTTGGTCGACTACCATGGTGTGCTAACTAACCGTTACCGATTGTCCCAGTCAACCTCCCCTTGGTCATGTTTGGTTAATTAGATGAGAACACATCAATTAAATTTTGTCATCTACTTTCCTTTTCCTATTCATCAATACCTTCATCGGGATCGTGATAGTAAGTGGGGTTTGGTGTTGGCCACCACCAAACAAAAATCATAATAAAGGAAAATAGATAATACATGTAAAACCCCAATCATAGAAATGTAATAAACCTAGGTTATCTCAAGTCAAAAACCCATGGGTCCCACAATCCCAAGTTGTGGGTGCTTAGCTACTTATGGCTAAGGAAAAACTAACAAAAATGCGAATAAAAGACATGATTGAGAATTTTTCCCAAAGCAATAGAGATTGAAGACACCACAAGTTGCAGACCACAAGCTTAATAGATTGATAATAAGCATAAAGCAAAATTTGCAATATCCAAAATAGAGTTTTTTAAGAGAAAATGATGAACTAAGCTAAAAACATAAAAGTTTCCTTGAGAGTATATTCAAATATGATATTCTCTTCTCAATTTTGAATCCTCCTAAATAAAACCCTAACTTAAAGTATTTATAGTGTTTACAAAATAACCCAAAAACTTACATAGAAAAGATAGCTGGCAACTTGTATGCCTTGCAGGTATGACCTATGAGTCATTGTCGGGGTCTCATATCAGGTTCTTGGCATCTTGGACTCAATTGGTATGACCCACTAGTACGAGTCATAGCCCAAGCTATGACTCGTATGCTCCTCTTGTAGTCTAGGCCTTCAATTATTGATCCAAAGTTTGAGCTCTCTGATTCCTGCTACGAGTACACCTCTAAGAGTCGTAACAAGACTTACAACTTGTAGTATAGCCTTTTATGGTTGACCTCCACTTAGCAGATTTTTGATTTTTTTATCTCTATTTCTTGCTACGATAGCATCCTATGACTCGTAGCTTGGGCTATGACTCATAGGTGAATTCGTATGTCCTATGCTTTAGCAAAATCTATAATTTTTCTCCAAAATCATGCCAACCTAACTTTTCTGCAAGAAACAACACAAAAAGACATTAAACTATAAAAAGTCGTATTAAGAACTTACAAAATCCCTTATTTTAGGCCTCAAATATGCTGTAATTTGATAGTACATCGACAAGAGGTAGTTAGGACTCATAGAAAGGCTTACGAGTCATAAACGGGGTTTCATAGACCATGCATACAGTTTTAATGAGGGGTATTTTTTTTATCTATTTTCACTACCTATTCCATTAAACCCTAGATATTTTTATACTTGGATGAGGTCCTAAATAAACACTAAGGGCATTATTCTTCATTCCCCATACTTAGGTTTTCTTGAGAGCAAGAGGAGAAGAAGGAAGAAACTAGGATTTTCACACAAGATCAAGTATTGAGTTGAAGATTGATTCCCCCTCATTCTTAGGTATGTAAGGCTTACCAAAGTGTGAAACCCCTTCCTTGACATGCTCCTTCATCATTTCTTGAGTCAAGATTTTGAGGAAAAGAGTTGAGATTTTAAGAAACTTTACTATTTTAATATTGAAAATCTTGCACCTATCATGAGGTCTTGTTATATTACATGAGGTGATCCACTATATGGCATGATTATTTACTATAATATTTGTACATGTATTTCATACTTAGTAGCACGAACCCTAAATCACATGATATTTATGAGATTCTATTCATCATATTAAATATTTTAGTTAATTTAAATTAAGCATTTAGATGGAGTAATTTGAGCATGATTGAGTATGAAGAGCATATTTCAGTGAGTCATGTATATTGCTACATATGAATATCTTGCTTGCATTACATGATGAGTAAATCGAGTGAGTCTAATGACGGTTAAAGTCTGATAACTTGATGACTTGCATTGATTGAATGGATTGATGAATGACTGAGATGAATTGAGATGAGATACCCCAATGAGGTTGAGTTTTGAGTTGATTGATGAGTTGATTAAGGAGTCGAGCATATTTTAGTATTGGGAGGAGTATCGAGCATCGAGTAGGGAGCGAATAAACTTCTACTTTATCCCACAAAACTATATTTCCAGCGTAGGATAGTCGTTACAGCTAGCCTGGCAACTCTTGTTCATCAAGTGGACACTTATTTTGGATCTAAGAGAGAGTTGATTGCCCTATTCCATAGCAGGTTAAGGGCGGGTATGGCAATAATGCTGATTCATTGTGCATCACCTAATAAAATTGGTGGGATGAGGATGTTGATTAAGAGAAACTCTCAAGCAATATTGATTTGAGCATGAGATTTTTAATTGAGTCTATTTACTAAGAATATTTTAAAAACATGATTTTCCATAAAACTTGCATATTGAGTCGAGCATAAGTTGTCGAGTCAAGTTGAGTGAGTTGAGCTTTATTTTCTTGAGACATTTTACATACTAGTATATTCCATGTTCTGACGTCCATTTGGACCTGCATCATTTTATTATGCAGATACAGGTGTTAGAGGAGTTCAGTCGTGCATCGTTGAGGTCTAATTCAGTGCATTCCAGACTTGGTGAGCCCCTCTTACATTTCGGAGGAGCCCTATTATTTCCTTATAATTGTTGAGTTCTTTATTTACTTTATTAAGGTATTCATGGCCTATCATGGAACTATTCTAGACAGTTGAGTAGAGACTTCATAGACATTGAAGTAGAGTATTTAATGAGTATTTTGTATCTAAACTTATCTTCATTATAAGCTACGATACAGTAGAGTTATGCACTTATTTATCTTTCTGCATATGATACCTTACTTCCTGAGTTATTCTTCCACTGTCGAGTTGATATGACGATGATGCCAAGTGGTTCTCTTGGACAATAAGTAATGGTTATTCAAGTGCCGGTCATGCTAAGGGTACCCACCAGGGCATGATATATTTATTTTTTCTTTTTTTTTTACTTATTAATATGATGTCCTCTATTGAAGAAATATTGAATGATTGGAGCACTGGGATAAGAGGGGTTGGAGATAGCTTTTGGAATCGTAATGTATACTTCTTGAAAATATTAGAAAACCTCGACTTAGACAACTATGTGCTTTTGTCAGATGTTCATCAGTTTATCTTGGATATCCACATTTTAAGTGTTGAGTTGAGTGTAAAGGTTGATATGTTAGATGCTCAACAAGCTAGTTATTAATTGTGTGAGGAAGAAAAAATGCTTATGGGCCAACTTGACGAGCTAAAATTGGAGGGTCAACTACTTGATCATACTATTATTGATGTTGTCACTGTTGAGAAAAATACACGAGAGTTATATGAAGAAGTAGATATTATTATTTTTAAAAACTCTAGAGTGTATAAACATGAGGATGTAAATAATAATATAATTCATGAATTGGGACGTATTGGACCTCATTCCAATCATTTTTCTACATTATGTTTTGATGACGAGCTATCAATCGAATCATCTGAGCATATGAAAAAATGTAAGGATGAGGAAAAATATGTTTATATTCTTGAATTTATTCGGTACAAATAAAAAACTTACATTCCCCAGTTAAAGGCCAAAAAGTAAACATGCAATCTCTATTGTTTGTTTGCCTTATTTTTATATCACCACCCTTTGAGCATAACAGAAAATTGAAAAAGAAATTAGGGGTACAATTCATAAGTTCAAAGTGAAAGAAAAATGGAAGACCTCCAACTAATAGTGTAACTTCTTCTTCTTCTTCTTCTTTTTTTCATTTTTATATAGTATTTTTTTTTGTTTTTTTTGTCAATTTTATTTTTGCAAATTTGGGGGAAGTCTGAGTACCCAAATTTGAAGCTAAGGAAAACGTTGTTTGAGCTTAAGTGTGGGGTGCACGCAACCTAGATAAATATTGAAGAAAAATGTTGCTAGCTAGATACTAAAGGGTCTTAGGGAATATTTCTTACCCTTCAGCTTCATTTCTTTTCTACGGGACAAAGCATGATTTTAAGTGTGAGGTGGAATATCTTCCAATATTTTTAAGGGTGATGTATGCTATAGGGTTTTATTTAATTATTTAGTTTTTAAATTAAAAAATAAAAAAATAAAAAAGGTCCAAAAATATAAAAAGTTTTTTTTAGAGTAAAATAATTTTTTTTCTTCTTTGATTCTTAGATTTTTAGTTTTTATTAGAGCATACTTCACCACCTCTAGATTTTTCTTTTGGTTATTTTCCTAGGGGGAGCCCATTGAACCAAACTTTTTTTTTAAAAAAAGTAGGTTTTAGTTTTAGTATTTTATTTTATTTTATTTTTGGAGAGAAAAGAAAATACCTTTTTAACTTGGTTGATACAAAATAATTTAGGCATGATTTTGATTAGCAATTTTTTTGAGTGCTTGAACATAAAATAAAAATACACTTTTTGACACCTAGGCTCATAGTTGTGACTTTGTATATAACTTATTCTTATTTTATAAGTTTGTTATGAGCCTGTCCATCTCAAAAGTAGAATTAATCCATCTTAATTTAGACTTGTGCCATGTGTGGTGAGGTTATTTCCATAGATTCCATGTTTTGCATCTTAGTGTAGAACTTGTCCGACATGTTGTTGAAGCGAAATAAAAAGTATTGCTTGTTTAGAAAATGATAATAGACTTTCTTTGATTTGTATTGCAATATTTAGCCTTTTCAGATATTATATCATTAGTAACTAAGCTAGAAATTGACCCTTTCATTGTATTATCAAAATTCGCCTTCTCACCATTTTTGTAATTCTCACTTTGGCCCTGGTAGCTCCTTGGACATAGTTGAAATGATCCCAAAAAGTGTTCAAAAATGTGCCTTGAAAGTGCCCAGAATCGTAATTTCTATATATCTCAAAATCCATGCGTGATATTGAAAATCTGACTTCATATTCTTGATCAAGGAGAAAATTGAGTGAAAAATGGGTCTAACCTCCACTTTAGAGCAACCATATCAAAATTAAAAAATTCATAATTTTGCATATCCAGTGTCTGTCCATGATGGTACCGCGATGCGCCTCCATCGCGGACCAGTGTTATTTTTGCACAGTTTTCTGATTTGGTCCAAGAAATTTGGGTCTTGGGCCTAAGTCTTCCCAAAACTCATCCACCTCTTAAAGATTTCACTCAAGCTTCAAGTCTCCATTTCCAATCTTTATCAAGGATTCTCCAAAGTCAAGGTATGTGGATTTCAACCATTGGGTCCTTTCACCCATGGTGCCCAACCTTCCTTTCTACCTAAATTACATGTTTGTAAGTTGATTTTACTTATGGGTCTTCTATTATGAATGTGACTATGAATTATGTCGGTGTTCTGTAAAAGTGTGAGTGTTTATGCATGTTTTGAGCTATGAATCTTAGATCTATCTTGAGATTTGATAAAAGATTTTAATGTATATTTCATGAGGGTATTACCAAGTGTTGGTGGATGGTTTTACATGAATTTACTTGCATGATTTAACTCTTTAATTTTATGGTTTTACACTAGTATTGCACACCCACCAAGTGTTTGATAAAATATCTGGTTAATGTATCTTGAGTCGTTGAAGGCCTAATGCTTGGTACTTGAGTTAAGTGACTTTATGATTATGAAAGAGTGATATGAATGTTTTGATTTCATGAGATATATCTATTGTGTTGTGAGTTGACCATAGCTAATTTATGGGTGATGCCTCAATCACCTTTGATGGGGGTGGTAAGCTATCAACCAATTGAGGGGTTGGTACCTCAATCATCTCGGATGGGGTGGTAAGCCATCAACCAATTGAGGGGTTGGTACCTTAATCATCTTGGATGGGGGTGGTAAGCCATCAATCAATTGAGGGGTTAGTACCTCAATCACCTTGGATGGGGGTTGTAAGTCGTCAACTAATTGAGGGGTTGGTACCTCAATCACTTCTGATGGAGGGTGGTGATGTCCATCAACCAATTGAGGGGTTGGTTCCTCAATCACTTCTAAGGGGTGGTCTACCTTAGGATTTCAAGTACTATGTTTCTTGGTCTATGCTTATAGTCTATTCCTACTATTGTAATATGTTCTATATATAAGCATGTTTACTTTAAGTATCATTCATGCATGCCATATTCTTTTATGTTCATCTATTGCCTAATTATGCATTTTGATTATGTTGCCTATCTATTGTTGCATTGCATCCTATATAGTTTGTATATTTAAATGTAGTAGTGCATACTCTATGCCTACATAATGTTACCATGTAGGGATCGGAGCTTCACTTGATCATCCTCCTTCTCTATGTGGCTGGTGTGATATGTGTCAAAGTAAGTTGGTGAGTCCTCAACTTCGAGGATGTACTTTTCTTGATTTATGCTATGTATAGATTCTTTTTTCTTTATTGTATGCTTTGACTATGAGGGTGTGCCCTGTTGCTTGTTTTGGCCCTCGCTAAGTTCTATGTTTAGAGGTGTTGTTGGTTAAGTTATGTAGTGTTGTTATGAGCCTTGACTCTCTTTGACTCTATGATGTTTTATGATATGAAGGGTGTCCCTTAGCCCCGTGTTTCCTTTTTTCTACTCTTTTATTTTTGTTTTATTGCTTTTGCGACTAATGTTTTGTAATGATATGTTATGAGGCTTGATTGGGGTCCCTTTGGGTTTTCTATTGGTCGTGTCACATTCTTGTCCCTTGGCTTGGGTCGTGAAAAACTTGGTGTCAGAGCACTAGGTTGTTAATGGTTCTCGGCATCCAACATAGCGCGTTGATTAGTGTCTTATTCATGGTTGTGTTGTGCATCACAACTATGAGTTAGAGGCTATGAGATGTTTTAGGAAATGTTTTCCTTCTTCTTACTCTAAGTCGTGCTATAGAGGTTAAGGTAAGGTTTTCCCCCTAACTATTGTTCTTTACCATGCTAGTTTATGTCTAGCAGAAGAGGAAGGACAACCTACAAACCCAAGAAATAATCAGCTCATGGAGAGCTCCGAGATGCTCTCACTTTGCTAGCTCAAGTTGTGGCTAATCAAGCCAACCAAGGGGCCCAAGCCCCTCATGCTCCTACTCCGACATCTTGGGTGAGGGATTTCATGAGAATGAACCCATCGGAGTTCAATGGATCTAAGGTGAATGAGAACCCTCATAAATTTATCGATGAGGTACACAAGGTGTTGTCCATTATGGTTGTGAGGTCAGACAAGAAGGCTAAGTTAGCGGTTTACTTACTCAAGGGGGTTACTCAAATATGGTACACTAATGGAAGGAGGGGAAGGGGAACAACAATGTGGTTCCATTGGAAGATTTTGAAGAGGCTTTCTTCAACTAATTATGCCCTCTTGAGCTTAGAGATGCCAAAATGGTGGAGTTTATGAATTATAAGCAAGGAGCTAGGAGTGTGAGGGAAAATACCCTCAAGTTCAACCAACTCTCTAAATATTCTCTACACTTGATTACCCAAGGTCCAGAATGAACAAGTTCGTCATGGGTGTATCCAACTTGGTGAGTGAGGAGTGCCAGTCCGCTATGTTAATAAGTGACATGGATTTTTCCCATTTGATGACTTTTTCCAAATAAATGAAGGGAAGAAATTTAGCAAGAGAAGGGGTCATTAAGCCAAGAGGGCCTATTTTGATGGTAAGTTCCAAAGTCCTAAGGGTGGCCGATTACATCAAGGCCTTCTCATGCTCCTAGTGAGAGGTTTGCTAATGACTACCTAAGGCCCCAAGAGGGTGGTGGTGTAATGCCTAGACTTGCATGTCCAAAGTGTTGTTGGTGTCATGGTGGCCCATGCTTGAGTGATACCAATGATTGTTTTGGTTATGGGGATGCAGGCCACAAGATGATTGATTGTCCACAAAATCGCATGAAAGGTAAGGATGTTTGTCATTAAGGCCAGGGTGCTAATGCAGGTCCTTTTGGTAGAGGAGCCAAACAAGGTGGTGCACCAAGGCACAATCGATTTTATTCTCCCTGTGAGAGGTAATGGGTTGATAAGGTGCCCGATATCATCACCGGTATGTTAAAAGTCTTTGATATTGATGTGTATACATTGATAGACTGGTACTCTTTCTTTTGTTACTCCTCTTATTGCCAAAACATTTCATGTTGAGCCCGAATTATTTTGTGAGGCTCATGAGGTATCTACTCCTATTGGTGCATCTATTATTGCTAGAAAGGTCTATAGAAATTATCCCATTTGCATCTTGCATAACATATTGCCTTGTGATCTTGTTGAGTTGGATATGGTGGGTTTTGATGTCATTCTTGGGATGGATTGGTTGCATGCATATTATGCCTCTATTGATTGTAGAACCCGTAGGGGCAAGTTCCAATTCCCAAATGAACAATTGATTATATGCATACTATGCCTCTATTTATTGTAGAACCCGTAGAGTCAAATTCTAATTCCCCAATGAACCCTTCCTTGAGTGGGAGAGTCATCATGTGGTGGTCAAGGGTAGGTTCACCTCCTGCATTAAAGCCCAAAAGTTAATCTCTAGGGGGTGTCTCTATTATCTTGTGAGGGATAGGGATGTTGAGTCCAAAGTCCTTCTCATCGAGTCAGTTCTAGTGGTTAATGAGTTCCTTGATGTCTTTCCTAACTACCTTCTCAATTTTCCTCCCGAAAGGGAAATAGACTTTGGTGTAGACCTCCTTCCCGATACTTAATGCATTTCTATTCCCCCTTATCCTATAGTCTCGGCGGAATTAAATGAGTTGAAGGAGCAATTGAGGGACTTGTTGGAGAAGGATCTTATTATGTCTAGCCAATCACCTTGGGGTGCCCTGGTGTTGTTTGTGAAGAAGAAGGATAGGTCTCTTAGAATATGCATTAACTACAAGCAACTTAATAGAGTCACCATCAAGAATAAGTATCCTCTCCCAAGAATTAATGATTTGTTTGACCAACTTCAAGGGGTTAGTCATTTCTCTAAGATTGATCTTTGGTCTGAGTATCATCAAGTGAAGGTGAGGTTGTGTGACATTCCCAAGATGACCTTCTAGACTAGGTACGGGCATTATGAATTTGTGGTTATGTATTTTAGGTTGATCGATGCACCAGCTATCTTCTTGGATCTTATGAATAGGGTCTTTAAGCCCTACCTTGATTTGTTTGTGGTGGTTTTCATTGATGATATTTTGATCTATTCTCATGGTGAGGAGGAGTATGTGGCTCATTTGAAGATAGTGCTACAAAGATTGAGAGAAGAGAAGTTGTATGCTAAATATGAGAAGTGTGAATTTTTGTTGTAGGAGGTTGCCTTTCTGGTTCATGTGGTGTCAGGTTATGGTATTAAGGTTTATCTTGAAAAGACAAATATGATTAGAAATTGGCCTAGACCATTGACACCATCAAATATTAGAAGCTTCTTAGGCTTAACGGGTTACTATCGGTGGTTAGTGAATGGGTTCTCTTCTATTGCTTCTCCCATGACTAAGTTGACTTAAAAGAAGGCTATGTTTGTGTGGACTGATTAGTGTGAAAAGCATTTCCAAACCTTGAAGGATAAGCTTGTTTTGCTCCTATCTTATCTCTACCGAAAGGGTTTGTTGTGTATTGTGATGCCTCGCCGATTGGTTCGGGTTGTGTATTGATGCAAAATGGTAAGGTGATAGCTTATGCCTCTAGGAAACTTAAGGTGAATGACCACTCATAATCTTGAACTGGACACCATGGTATTTTCTTTGAAAATTTTGCATCATTATTTTTATTAGATGCATGTTGATGTGTTCACCGATCATAAGAGTCTCCAATATGTGTTCACTCAAAAAGATCTCAACTTGAGACAATGAAGGTGGTTAGAGCTTCTTAAGGATTATGATATGAGTGTGCATTATCTTGCTGGTAAGGCTAATATTGTGGCCGATGCTTTGAGTAGGGTGTCTATGGATAGCCTAGCTCATGTTGATAATAGGGGCAAAGAGCTGGCAAAGGAGGTTCATCGGTTGGCTAGGTTGGGATTTAAGTTGGTAGAGGTTCATAATGGTCGTATAATCGTTGTTGATGGCTCAAAATCTTCCTTGGTTGATAAGGTAAAAGCAAAAAAAGATCTTGACCCCCTCCTTATTAGAATTGAAGGCCTTGGTAAAAAAGGGCAAGGTGGAGGTTTTCTCCCAAGGGGAGATGGTGCCCTTAGGTACTAAGGTAGGTTGTGTGTGCTTTGTGTTGATGACTTGAGAGAGAAGATTCTTGATGAGGCTCATAATTCTTCATATTCTACTCACCCCAGTTCTACGAAGATGTATAGAGATTTTAGGGATGTGTTTGGTGGGGAGGTATGAAGAAAGACATTCTCAAATTTGTATCCGATTGTCATAGTTGCCAACAAGTTATAGCCGAACACTAAAGGCCGGGTGGCCTAACCCAAGACTTATAGATTCCTACTTGGAAGTGGGAGGAAATTAGCATGGATTTTGTGGTTGGGTTGCCTAAGACTAGGAAGATTTTTTATTCTATTTTGGTTGTGGTTGATAGAATGACAAAATTAGCTCATTTCCTACCGGTTAAGAGTACTTATGGGTCTGAAGACTATTCTAAATTGTAGATTCATGAGTTGGTTAGATTGCATGGTGTGCCCTTGTCTATCATATCGAATCGTGGTGCTCAATTAACTTCACATCTTTGGAGGTCCTTCCAAAGAGGCCATAGAACCAAGGTAAAGCTTAGTACAACCTTTCACCCTTAAATGGATGGCCAAATCGAAAGAACTATTGGAAATCTTGAGGATATACTTAGGGACTGTACTTTGGAATTTAAGGGTAGTTGGAATGATCATTGTCCATTGATTGAACTTGCTTATAACATTAGATATCATTCTAGCATTGGTATGACTCCTTTTAAGGCCCTTAATGGTAGACATTGTAGATCATTGCTTGGGTGGTTTGAAGTTGGAGAAATGGCGTTGTTGGGTCCAGATCTGGTTTTGGAGGCTATGGAGAAGGTAAGGTTGATCAAGAAACATTGGAAACATCCCAAAGTCGTCAAAAGTCCTATGCAGACGTGAGAAGAAGAAAGTTTGAATTTAAAGTTGGTGATTGGGTCTACTTGAAGGTGTCAGCCGTAAAGGGTGTGGTTTATTTTGTAAGAAGGGTAAATTGAGTCCAAGATTTGTGGGTCCATTAGGGTGTTGAGGAGGATTGGTAAGGTGGCCTATAAGTCAGAGTTGCCTAGTGAAATAGACTTGGTTCATCTGGTGTTTCATATATCCATGTTGAGAAAATGTGTGGGTAATCCAAATTCTATTACTCTATTGGATGTTGTGGGTGTTGTTGAAGACAACTTAACTTATGAGGAAGTTCCAGTAGAGATCAAGGATAGACAAGTCAAGAGGTTGAGGAACAAGGATGTTGCCTCCATTGAGGTCCTTTAGAGGAATCAACAAGTCGAGATTGCTACATGGGAGGCCAAAGCGGATATAGAAAAGTGATATCCCAATCTCTTCCATTCTACTCAAGCCTAAGGTACTAACTCTATGTCCCCTATATGATTTCATGCCTTATGTTTCAGCCCCTCTGTCATTTGCATGCATTCATGCTTATATTGACAAAGTTCATGGTGATTTTAATACTTATGTTGAGATTTTCGAAAATGATGTTTATGTGTATTGTTGCATTCTTGTTGGGGCTGATTTCATCATGATTACTCATCTTATGTATATTTCTTTGACATTTGAGGATGAATGTTCTCAAGGTGGAGATATTGAAACGACCCCAAAAAGTGCCCAAAAATGTGCTTCAGAAGTGTCTAGAATCGTAATTTTCATATATTTCAAAATCCGTATGCGATGTCAAAAATCCAACTTCATATTCTTGATCAAGGGGCAACGTGGATTGAGAAATTGGTCTAATCCCAATTTTAGAGCAAACAAATCACTATTTTGATTTCCCAAATATCGATTTCCATTGTGGTTTTCGTGCCGAAGGCGCGACGCACCAAAGGTGCGCCTCTATACATTTATTTTGTGCAATTTTCTTGTTCGGTCAAAGCCTTTTGGGTCTTGGGCCTAAGCCTTCATATGCATGATAATACCTAAACTTAGCCATATCTTACCTTCATATCATACAAGATATTCCCCAATAGTCTCTCAAACACAGACTAATATTTCACCCCAAATTTCAAGTCCCAAAACTCATCTGGCTCTTAAGGATTTCACTCAAGCTTCAATTCTCCATTTGCAATCTTCATCAAGGATTATCCAAAGTCAAGGTATATGGCTTCCAACCATTGGGTCCTTTCACCCATGGTGCCCAAGCTTACTTTTCACTAATTTACATGTTTCTAAGATGATTTTACTTGTGGGTCTTCTATTATACATTTGACTATGAACTACACTGGCGATTTGTCAAAGTATGAGTATTTATGCATGTTTTGACCTATGAATCATAGAACTATCTTGAGATTTGATGAAGGGTTTTGATGTATATTATGTGAGGGTACTACCAAGTGTTGGTGTGTGGTTTTACATTAAGTATTCTTGCATGATTTCACTCTTGAATTGCATGAGTTTACACTAGCATTGCATACCCACCAAGTGCTTGATGAAATGTTCGGTTAATGTATCTTGACTTGTTAAAGGCCTAATGTTTTGTATATGAGTTAAGTGACTTTATGATGATGAAAGGATGTTATGTATGTGTTGATTCCATTAGAAGTATCTATTGTGTTATGAGTTGACCGTAGCCAATTGATGGGTGAAACATCAATTATCTCGGATTAAGGGGTTGATATCTCAATCATCTCGGATGGGGGTGGTAAGCCATCAACAAATTGAGGGGTTAATACCTCAATAATCTTAGATGGGGGTGGCAAACCATCAACCAATTGAGGGGTTGATACCTCAATCACTTCCGATTGGGGGTGGTCATGTCCATCAACTAATTGAGAGGTTGATTCCTTAAATACTAGAAAGGGGTGGTCTACCTTAGATTCCAAGTACTAAGTTGCTTGAGTCTACGATGATGGTCTATTCCTACTAATGTAATATGTTCCATATATAAGTATATTTACTTCAAATATCATCCATGCATGCCATATTGTTAAATGTTCATCCATTGCCTACTTATGAAGGTTGATTATGAAGCCTATCTATTATTGCATTACATCCTACATAGTACATTCAAATGTACTAATGTATACTCTATGTTTGTATGATGTTACCATGTTGGGACTGGAGCCCCACTTGATCATCCTTCTCCTCCACGTGGCTAGTGTGATATCTCTCAAAGCAAGTTAGTGAGTCCTCAACTTCAAGGACATACTTCTCTTGATTTATGCTATGTGTAGACTCTCTTTTCTTCATTGTATGCTTTGACTAAGAGGTTGAGCCCGATTGCTTGTCTTGGCCCCTACTAAGTTCTTTGTGTAGAGGTGTTATTGGACAAGTTATGTAATGATGTGATGACTCTTGACTCTCTTTGACTCTATGATATTTTATGATATGAAGGATGTCCTTTAGCCCTATGTTCCCTTATTTCTACACTTTTATTGTTACTTTGTTGCTTCTGCAACCAAGGATGTGTAATGATATATCAAGAGGCTTGATTGGGGTCCCTTCGAGTTCCCTATTTGCCATGTCACGTCTAGGCCCTTATCTCGGGTTGTGACATCTTTTCTTTATTGTATGTTTTGACTATGAGGGTGAGCGTAGTTGTTTGTCTTGGGCCCCGCTATGTTATATATTTAGAGGTATTTTTGGACAAGTTATGCAATGATGCTACGAGCCTTGACTCTCTTTGACTCTATAATATTTTATGATATGAAGGATGTCCCTTAGTGCCATGTTCCCTTATTTCTACTCTTTTATCATTACTTTATTGCTCCCAGGACCAAGGATGTGTAATGATATGTTAAGAGGCTTGATTGCGGTCCCTTCGAGTTCCTCATTTGTCATATCATGTCTAGGCCCTAGGCTTGGATTGTGACAAACTTGGTATCAGAGCACTAGGTTGTTAATGGTCCTCGATATCTAACACATTGCGTCAATTAGAGTCTTATTCATGGTTTTATTGTGCATCACAACGATGAGTAAGAGGCTATGAGACATTTTAGGAAATATTTTCCTTCTTCTTACTCTATGTTATGCTATAGAAGTTAAGGTAAGGTTTTTCCCCTAATGATTGTTCTTTGCTATGCTAGATCATGCCTAACACAAAAGGAAAAAGAGCCTGCACACCCGAGGAACAACTGGCTCATGGTGAGCTCTTGGTAAGACTTTCCCCCTTAATGATTATTCTTTGCTATGCTAGATCATTCCTAGTACAAGAGGAAGAAAAGCCCTCACACCCGAGGAACAACTGGCTCATGGTGAGCTCCAAGATGCTCTCACGATGCTAGCTAAAGTTATGGCTTATCATGTCAACCAAGGGGCCCAATCCCCTCATGCTCCTACTCCAGTATCTCAGGTGAGGGATTTTATGAGGATGAACCCACCAGAGTTCCATAGGTCAAAGGCGAATGAGTGCCCTTAAGAATTTATTGATAAGGTGTACAAGGTGTTCTAAATTATGGGTGTGAGGTTGAAATGAAAGGCAGAGTTGGCAGCTTACCAATTCAAGGGGGTCGCTCAAATATGGCACACTCAATGGAAGGAGGAGAAGGAGAACAACAATGTAATTCTATGGGAGGAGTTTAAGGCGGCTTTCCTTAACTAGTTCTTCCCTCTTGAGCTTAAGGAGGCCAAAATGATAGAGTTCATGAATTTGAAGAAAGGGTCTATGAGTGTGAGGGAGTATTCTCTCAAGTTCAACCAACACTTAAAATATTCTCCACACTTGGTTGCCGACTCGAGGTCTAGAATGAATAAGTTTGTGAGAGGTGTATCTGATTTGGTGAGTAAAGAATGTCATATCGCTATGTTAATTAGTGACATGGACTTGTCTCGACTTATGACTTATGCTGAATAATTGGAGGGGGAGAAATTGAGGAAGAGAAGGGGTTATTAGGCCAAGAGGGCTCATTTTGATGGTAAGTTCCAAAGTCACAAGGCTAGTTGATTTCCCCAAGGCCAAGGGTCTTCTAATGCTCCTAGTGGGAGATTTGCTAATGACTACCCAAGGCCCTAAGAGGGTGGTGGTGGGATACCTAGACTTGTGCGTCAAAAGTATGGTAGGGGTCATGGTGGCCCTTGTTTGAGGGATACCAATGCTTTTTTGGTTGTGGGGAAGTAGGCTACAAGATGGTTGATTGTCCATGAAATTGCAACAAGGGTAAGGATGTTCATCCTCAAGGCTGGGGTGCTAATGTGGTTCCTTTGGGTAGAGAAAGCCAAAGATGGTGCCCCAAGGCACAATCGGTTTTGTGCTTTACATAGGAGGCAAGGGGTTGATGAAGTGCCCGATGTCATTACGGGTATGTTAAAAATCTTTGATTTTGATGTGTATGTATCGATAGACCCAGAAGCCACTCTTATTTTTGTTACTCCTCTTATTGCCAAAAAGTTTCATGTTGAGCCTAAATTTTTGTGTGAGTCTTATGAGGTATCTACTCCTATTGGTGGATCTATTGTTACTAGAAAGGTCTATAGAAATTGTCCCATTTGCATCTTGCATAAAATATTGCCTTGCAATCTCGTTGAGTTGTATATGGTTGATTTTGATATCATTCTTGGGATGGATTGGTTGAATGTATACTATGCCTCTATTGATTGTAGAACTCATAGGGTTAAATTCCACTTCCTAAATAAACCCGTCCTTGAGTGGAAGAGTCATGATGTGGTGGTCGAGAGTAGGTTCATCTCTTGTAATACTGCCCAAAAGTTGATCTCTAAGAGATGTCTATATCATCTTGTGAGGGTTAGAGATGTTGAGTCCAAAGTCCTTCCCATAGAGTCAGTTTCGGTGGTTAATAAGTTCCTTGATGTCTTTCCTAATGACCTTCCTGGTGTTCCTCCGAAAAGGAAATAGACTTAGGTATAGACCTCCTTCCCGATACTTAACCAATTTCTATTGCCCCTTACCGTATGGCCCCGGTGGAGTTAAAGAATCTGAAGGAGCAATTGAGGGATTTGTTAGAGAAGAATATTAGTAGGACTAGCCAATCACCTTAGGTTGCACTAATATTGTTTGTGAAGAAGAAAGATGGGTCTTTTAGAATATGTATTGACTACTGGCAACTTAATAAGGTTATAATCAAGAATAAGTACCCTCTCCTAAGAATTGATGATTTGTTTGACCAACTTCAAGTCATATGGTGTTGGGGGATAGTATTAAGGTTGATCCTAAAAAGATGGATGTGATTAGAAATTGGCCTAGACCATGGACTCCATTGGACATTAGAAGCTTCTTGGGCTTAGTAGGTAACTATCAAAGGTTTTTGCATGGGTTATCTTCTATTGCCTCTCCCATGACTATGCTGACCCAAAAGAAGGCAAAGTTTGTGTGGACTGCTGAGTGTGAAAGGCGTTTCTAGACCTTGAAGGACAAACTTGTCTCCACTCCTATCTTGTTTTTACCAGAAGGGTTGTAAGGGTTTTTTGTGTATTATGATGCCTCCCGGGTTTGTTTGGGCTGTGTGTTGATGCAAAATGATAAGGTGACAACCTATGCTTCTATGCAACTCAAAGTGCATGAAAATAATTATCCTACTCATGATCTTGATAGCCGCCATGGTTTTTGCTTTGAAAATTTGGTGTCATTACTTGTATGGAGTGTATGTTGATATGTGTACCGATCATAAGAGTCTCCAATAT
>DF357491.1:140502-162140 GCA_000787875.1 Solanum virginianum | reverse complement strand
TATACTTAGCTATATTTCACATCATAAGAGTCTCCAATATGTGTTCACTCAAAAATATCTCAACTTGAGACAAAAAAGTTGGTTAGAACTTCTTAAGGATTATGATATGAATGTGCATTATCATCCCAGTAAGGATAATGTGGTGGCGGATGCTTTGAGTAGGGTGTCTATGGGTAGCCTTGGTCATATTGATAATGGGGGCTAAGAGGTTGCTAGGGAGGTCCATTGGTTGGCTTGATTAGGATTTAGGTTGGAAGAGGCTAATAATGGTGGTATTGTGGTTGTTGATGGTTCAAAGTCTTCCTTGGTTGATGAGATAAAAGCAAAGCAAGATCTTAATCCCTCTTTGTTAGAATTGAAAGGCTTTGGTGAAAGAGGGAAAGGCGGTGGTTTTCTCCCAAAGGGGAGATGGTGCCCTTAGGTACCAAGGTAGGTTGTGTGTGCCTTGTGTTGATGACTTGAGAGAGAAGATTCTTGATAAAGCTCATAATTATTCCTATTTCATTCATCCCGATTCTACAAAGATGTATAGAGATTTGAGGATTGTGTTTTGGTTGGGAGGCATAAAGAAAGACATTGCCAAATTTGTTTTCGGTTATCATAGTTGCCAACAAGTCAAAGCCGAACACCAAAGGCCGGGTGGCCTAACCCAAGACATAGAGATTCCTACTTTGAAGTGGGAGGAAATTAACTTGGATTTTGTGGTTGGGTTGCCAAAGACTAAGAAGGGTTTTCATTCTATTTGGGTTGTTGTTCATAGGATGACAAAGTCGACCATTTCCTACCGATTAAGATCACTTATGAGGCTGAAGACTATGTGAAATTGTACATTCATGAGTTAGTGAGATTGCATGGGGTGCCCTTGTCTATCATATCAGAATGTGGTGGTCAATTCACTTCAAATATTTGGAGGTCCTCCCAAAGAGGTCTTGGATCCAAGGTAAAGCTTAGTACGGCCTTTCACCCTGAAACGATTGGACAAGCCGAAAGAACTACCCAAGCTCTTGAGGATATGCTTAGGGCTTGTATTTTTGAGCTTAAGGGTAGTTGGGATGATCATCTTCCATTGATTGAATTTGCTTACAATAATAGCTATCATTTTAGCATTGGTAAGGCTCCTTTTGAGGCCCTCTTTGGTAGACGTTATAGATCACCGGTTGGGTCATTTAAAGTGTGAGAAATGGCTTTGCTGGGAGCAAATCTGGTTATGGAGGCTATAGAGAAGGCAAGGTTGGTTAGAGATAGGTTTAAAACTGCCCAAAGTGTTCAGAAGTCCTATGCCGATGAGAGAAGAAGAGAGCTTGAATTTAAAGTTGGTGATTGGATTTATTTGATGGTGTCACCCATGAAGGGTGTGGTTTGTTTTGGTTAAGAAAGGTAAATTAAGTCCAAGATTTCTGAGTCCTTATAAGGTATTGAGGAGGACTGGTAAGGTGACCTATGAGTTGGGGTTGCCTAGTGAAATTAATTTGGTTCATCTGGTTTTCCATTTGTCTATGTTGAGGAAGTGTGTGGTGATCGGAATGCTATTGTCCCATTGAATGTTGTGGGTGTTGTTGAAGACAACTTGACTTATGAAGAGGTTCCAGTAGAGATCTTTAATAGTCAAGTGAAGAGGTTGAGGAATAAGGATGTGTCTTTCGTTAAAGTCCTTTGGAGGAATCAACAAGTCAAAAGTGTTACATGGGAGGCCGAAGCGGACATGCAAAAATGATATCCTTATCTCTTCCATTCTACTAAAGCTTAAGGTGCTAACTCTAAGTCACCTATGTGATTTCAAGTCTTATGGTTAGCCCCTATATCATTTGTATGCTTTCATGTTTGTATTGACAAAGTTCATGGTGATTTTAACACTTATGTTGAGATTTTTCAAAATGGTCTTTCAGTGTATTGTTGCATTTTTGTTGGATCTGATTTCTTCATGATCACTCTTCTTATATATGCTTCATTGATATTCAGGGACGAATATTCCCAAGGGGGAGATAATGGAACAACCCCAAAAAGCCCCCAAAAATATACCTTGGAAGTGCCCATAATCGTAATTTCCATATATCTCAAAATCTTTGCATGATATTGAAAATACTACTTCGTATTCTTAACCAGGGGGCAAAATTAAGTGGGGAGTGGGTCTAACTCCGATTTTAGAGCAAACGAATCACAATTTTCAAATTCCAAAATGCAACTTCCAGTGAGCTGTGCGCATCCCTAGCACGACGCGGCTGGGGCGTGCCACAGTGTTATTTTTTGCAATTTTTTTAGTTCTATCCAAGACTTATGGGTCTTGGGCCTAAGTATTCCTATGCATTAAAATACCTATACTTAGCTATATTTCACCTTCATATCATACAAAATATTCCCCAATGATCTCTCAAACACTGATAAATATTTCACACAAAAATTTCAAGTCCCAAAACTCATCCAGATCCTAAAGATTTCACTCAAGTTTCAAGTCTCCATTTCTAATCTTCATCAAGTAATTTTCCAAAGATGCGGTATCTAGTTTTTAACCATTAGGTCCTTTCACCTATGGTGCCCAAGCTTCCTTTTTACCTAAATTACATATTTCTAAGTTGGTTTAACTTATGGGTCTTCTCTTATGAATTTGACTATGAATAATGTTGGAGTTCTGTAAAATTGTGACTGTTTATGCGTATTTTGAGCTATGAATCTTAGATCTATCTTGAGATTTGATGAAGAGTTTTGATGTATGTTGCAAGATGGTATTACCAAGTGTTGGTGGGTCATTTTACATTAAGTTTTCTTGCATAATTTCATTCTTGAATTGCATGGTTTTACACAAGCATTGCACCCACCAAGTGTTTGATGAAATGTCCGATTAATCTATCTTAAGTTGTTGAAGGCCTAATGCTTGGCATATGAGTTAAGTGACTTTATGATAATAAATGGGTGATATGTATGTGTTGATGTCATAAGAGGTATCTATTGTGTTGTAAGTTGACTATAGCCAATTGAGGGGTGATACCTCAATCACCTAGGATGGGGGTTGTAAGCCATAAAACAATTGAGGGGTTGGTACCTCAATCACCTAGAATGGGGGTGGTAAGCCATCAACTAATTGAGGGGTTGGTACCTTAATCACCTATGATGGGGGTGGTAAGCCATCAACTAGTTGAGGGGTTAGTACCTCAATCACCTAGGATGGGGTGGTAAGCCATCAAACCAATTGATGGGTTGGTATCTCAATTACCTTGGATGGGGGTGGTAAGCCATCAACCAATTGAGGGGCTGGTACCTCAATCACTTCTGAGGGGTGTTCTACCTTAGATTATAAGTACTAAGTTGCTTCATCTATGATGATGGTCTATTCCTATACATTTAATGTGTTCCATATATAAGCATGTTTACTTCAAGTATCATTTATGCATGCCATATTATTATATGAAAATCTATTGCTTAATTATGCATTTTGATTATGTTACTTATACATTGTTGCATTGCATCCTACATAATTAGTATATTCAAATGTGCTAACGGATACACTATGCCTACATGGTGTTACCATGTAGGAACCAGAGCCCTATTTGATCATCCTCCTCCTCCACACAGCTAGTGTGATATCTCTCAAAGCAAATTAGTGACTCCTTAACTTCGCGGACATACTTCTCTTTATTTATGCTATATTTAGACTCTCTTTTCTTTATTATATGCTTTGACTATGAGGGTGAGCCCAGTTTCTTGTTTGGCCCCTGCTAAGTTCTATGTTTAGAGATGTTTTTCGAAAAGTTATGCAATGATGCTATGAGCCTTGACTCTCTTTGACTCTATGATATTTTATGAAATGAAGGATGTCTCTTAGTCCCATGTTCCCTTATTTCTACTATTTTATTATTACTTTATTGCTGCCTTGACTAAGAATGTGTAATTATATGTTAAGAGGCTTGATTGGGGTCCCTTCGAGTTCCCCATTCATTGTGTTATAGCTAGGTCCTAGGCTTGGATCATGACATAGCCAGTAGGCATCATCGGCCGACCGAGTGAAATAGTAAAATTAAATAAAGCCCAAATATATTGAACCCGTAGTAGTGTAGCAAAACAAACTTAGATCAAGGCATAGGCATTTTGGGAGACCCTCAACCACAACTGAACCAACTAAATTAAAGAACAATGGTGAACTAAACCAACCCAAGTGGTGAACATCAATATCAACTAACGAAGACTGCGTAGGTTAACACTACAGCTGCCCCTAACTGAGGTATAGTGTTGTACGTGGGTTCAAATATGCATACATGTATGCCAACTGGGCCCCCATAAGTCTAGAAGGTACACCCATGGTGCCCAAGCTTCTTTTTCACTAATTTACATGTTTCTAAGATGATTTTACTTATGGGTATTCTATTATGAATTTGACTATGAACTATGCTAGGGATTTGTGCAAGTATGATTGTTTAAGCATGTTTTGAGCTATGAATCATAAATTATCTTAGAATTTGATAACGGGTTTTGATGTATACTACGTAAGGGTACTGCCAAGTGTTGGTGAGTGATTTTACATTAAGTTTTCTTGCATGATTTCACTCTTGAATTGTATGGTTTTACACTAGCACACCAAGTGTTTGATGAAATGTCCGATTAATCTATATTGAAGAATTGAAGGTCCAATACATGTCTTATGAGTTTAATGGCTTTATGAGTGCTTGATGAAATGTCCGGTTAATATATCTTGAGTTGTTGAAGGGCTAATGCTTTACATACGAGTTAAGTGACTTTATGTTGATGAAAGGATGTGAACTTCAATACGGGCCGTAAAGTGCTGTAGTAGAGTGTGCTAACCAGTTCTCCTAAGTCATTTAGTATTTAAATTTTAATTATTATAAATTGGTCTTTTAGGTTAGTTTTTATAAGTTCTCGCAAGTTTTGATTAGTTTTAGGTTAAGTACTCAAAGAGCTCGATATTTTCGAGAGAGAAAATTGTTAGAGAGTCTTTGAAAACACTGTGGTTGAATTTGATATTTAAGCTTATGATTCCTATTGATATTGGATTGCTTGTTCTTAACTCTATAGTGTAAGTGTTTAATTATGTCTTCTCAATTCATAATCTCTTCATCTACACATAGCATGAGTAGCTAAATCCATGATAGGGTTGTGGGAACCATGAGGAACTAACAAAGTAAAATAGGATAATCCAAAATTCTTGGAAGGTGTATATGCATTTATTAATTAACTCTCTTCGTTTGTCATGTTTTCTGATAGTGGCCAACATTAGAACTCGCCTAGTGTTACTGACTGGACCAAGGTAGTAATGAATAGGAAAAGAGATTAATTAACAGGATTCGATTGGTGTGTTCTCGTCTATCAACTAAACTAGGCCAATGGGAGGTTCTACTGGGACTAATAAGTAATGATTAGTAATGCACACTATGGAGATAGGCCAAGTTGCATAGTAAAATTCACCTCTCACCTTTGACCAAAGAGCTTGGAGAACTTAAATTACCGTACGACATGCTATATACTAGAAAAGAATTAGGTTATCCGGTGTTACTGAGTTAGGGAATCACGAGGAACATAATACCCTAGTTGCTCTATATTATTGATTTTCTCTTGTGATAGTTAATTTATTTACTTTTTCTCATTGATTATTGCAACCCCCCCTGGAAATAGAGTCAATTAATTACTCGAATTGCATATTGGTGAATTTTCGTGTGTCTACTTATTCCCTGTGGGATTGACTCTAACCTTGGTTAGGTTCTTTATATTGATAGCGACCACTTTGTCCTCTAAAAAGGAGGTGTAATTTGGGTGACATAACATTATGAAACCAGCATAGGGATCCAATTTTAAGTCCAACCCATTAATATCCTTATCCTCCCTAATCATATAGTAATCATTACCTATGGGTCATAAATGAAAATTATCTTTTTCTTAACCCCACTTTCTTAAGAAACATGCCATATATGTTTCCCACTCAAATTGTCGATTCAACTACACGAAATACTATTATAGACATTAACATTGCATATATGTATCTAATGGAGAAATTCAAACCCCTCACAAACTTGAGGACACTCTCCACCCCATCTAGAATTATAGCTGAGACATGTTGAGATAGTTGACAAAAATGAGACTCATACTTAGTAACAGTCATACCCTACTGCCTCAAGTCGTCAAACCTTAATCGACCTTCCTCTCGTAAACTCCAAGGAATGAAGTGATCCTGAAAGGCTCTATAGAGTGCACTCCAATCCACTGGAGGGGATCCTACTGGTTTGGACCTCACATAAGTTTTCCACCACTTCCTGGCTGGTCCACGACACTAGAGTACAACAAAATGGACACCACACTAATCAAACAAACCCACTGCCCCTAGCATCTCATGGTATAAGGTTAGAAACTCATAAGTGTCCTCGCTCCTATCACCCTGAAATTGAGGTGGTTTCATTTTCTGAAATCTCTCATAACTAAGCTGATAATCTGTTACCAAAATTGCCTCAGGAGTGGTTTGTGCCCCAATAGCGGGTGCGGGAACCACTGGACTTACCCACCTGATCATCATGAACTGGGTTATGATACAAAATTTGTCACCCACACTTACCATCTAGGTGGGTGAACCAACGATATAAATCCCAACCTATATAGCTGTTCAACTTATAAAATATAATAATAACACGGAAGCCCAATTTATAAAAGGAAGAAATAACAAAGCCCACTAAGTCTATTACATAATGTTTCCCAATATTTGAAAGTTATCACATCAAGGACATCTAATCTTAAATACTAAGTCTAAGAATAACAACACTGAAATAACTAAATAAAATAGTTTATGTTCGAAAACTAAGGACATCATGCCATAACTGATAGAATCCAACACAAGCTAGAATGTTAGCTCACCCTGAAATATGATATACTAACATCTGGCTAGAGTTGAGGGCGAGTCGAAGTGGATGGAATACTCATTGTACTCCACAAAAGCAAAACAAAAAAATACAAGTATGAGTTAGTATTTCATATATTGAGCTTCTGTGTTGTTATTGTATTTTATAAGTTGAACATCTATATAGGTTGGGATCTTTATTGTTAGTTCTCCCAATAGGAGACTATGTGTGGGAGCCACTCATGCCTCATTTTGGGTTGCGACAATATGTAATAATACAGTCTCTGAACAATGTAAGGCTAGGACAACACTGGCTTAAGTCTAGGCTAAGGCCCAACAGAAAGCAGATAGCCAGAAGTATCACTAGTACTCAGTATAATACTAGGCAAAACATTCATAAGTATAACAACTATCCAGAGCAACAATAGGAAGCCCAACTAATAAAACAACAAGTGTCCAAGTTAACAACAGGTAATCCAGTTAACTCCTAGGGTCACACCTCACCAATAGAATAACATCTAGTACATAGAAGCCAGGAGCATGCTATGTTGACAGAATCACAACACAGAGCCTCAACATGTCATCAGGAGTATAATCAGCAACTAACCCTACAAAATTAGATTGTGTATCTAGCATCAGACAATCCATACCGGCAACAAGTGACTAGATAGGAACACATGTCAATCACGTGGTATACATTTAGATTCAGCCATTAATAAATTCATTCGTAACCTAAATAGTACCAAAATAAGTTATTACAACAAACAATGTCACTACCATGCCTGAACAATGATCACAGTCTCAACCAACATATATAGTCTCTAATTTAATGATTTCCAGTAATATACAGATATACAATATAATTTTCAGCTCAATCTAGGGGAAGGAGAAGCCTAGCCTACCTGAAAGGCAAACCCACATGCTCTAGATTAGTCGACACGGGTTTTACTCTGTCTGACCACCTCCAAAGGTTGCTCAACTATTAAAATATGAACCACAATATAATTACAACTGTTTTAGCTATAATATCTCAAGAAACGTAGGAAGAAACATTAAATGTGACTAAAATGGGGAAAAATATGGCTCATGCCTGAAATACAAAACTAGCTCTCCTAAAATGATCTCTACATCACCCTGAGTCTATAGCGAGAAATTGAGCTCAAAACAAGGCTCAGAATAATCAGAAAGAACCCAAATAACAAAGGACATATCTTACTGGAAAGTACAAATATGTACAGTGGATTCTTGGCCAAATTTCATAAAAATACAGTCAACTTAACATAATACAATTATACCCCAACGTAGGTCTCAAAAAGTACTACAATTTAACCCTAAATTTCACAAAATTCTAGCTCAAAATGGATAAGAAATTGCAACTCAAAGTTTCCAACAATCATGTCCAAAATATAGCCAAAAATAGCAACTTTTACCTCAAACGTCGCTTCAAAATAAATTTGTAACACTTCCATGATGTTTCTCCCAGGAAAATACACAAGTTACGCTTTTGAATCTCTCAAATTGGATAAAAAATCGAGGAAAATATCACATTTGAAAATGTACGTTGATTTGTTATTTTTAATAGGATATATTTGCTTTTTCCCTTTTTTTACAAAAATCATTGCACCACCTGCCACGTGGCAGGCTCCCAAAGGTCCACGACATCACTACCTGTAAGTTTTTAGTAACTACTCAAACTTAATTGTGATGCTCTGGCCTCATCCAAAAGTTTCAAAAATACAATCCATATAAGAAATCTAGATAGGGAATGCCATTCTGGACTCAACGGTGTAGTCCAAATTCCCATCGGAGGTCATTTTATTCCAATGTGGGTCCCATTTCTTGATATCAAAATCTACCAAAAGGAAAAAAATACACTTGAAAACCCCACAAGTCTATTGAAAGGTCCTCCTAGACCAATCTTGATATTCCAGATCCAACAGTACAATCCAAATTTTCATTTGAAGCACATTTCCCAAGAACATTGACTAAAGTCAATAATTGACCCATTCCAAAGGCTAAATTTGCAAAGCTCGATATAATTACACCAAACATGTTTTAGCCTAATTTGCCAGTTCCGCAGCTGATGGAACTGCCAAAATTTCACTACGAGGCCATTTACTAGGACTTTACCAAAAAATTCATTTTTACAGATATAATCACTTGTTTAACTTGAAAAGCTATATAATTGTCAAACGATTCTCCCAACTACCAAGAAATCAGTGTCAATGAGTTGCAATAATCCGAGGTTACTATGCAAATGCTCAATTTGATAAATATTCATGAAACCACATAAATGACTTAAAGGGTCATTATAACATCTCCCACTAATAGAACTTTTGCCCACGAAAGTAAGAATAAATGCATACTAAAAGACTCCAATCCGAACCACATAGGGGTCCCAACTCTGAACTCACAGTAGACAGCAAATAAAATAGCCATACACATGCTCAACATCAAATAACAGTTCTGGTAATCTAAACGGATCAAAGGCACAAGAATCCATTGGCACGTAACAGAAAACCCATATAGCGATTTCCAAGAAACCCTCAAAGATCAAACATTTGTGCCCTTAGATCAATAAGCTAGAATGTAGTGAACCTAAAGGGCTAGATATACGTACCCTCAATGCACCAACAGGCATCTGAATATCCACAATCACCTATAAATATAGTCATATTCCCTGTATATAAACTTTACCCTGTTTCCTATTTCCTTATGCAAGCAACCCCTTAACCTCAAATGGCTTCCCGACTTTGTAGGCTCAAACCAGCTAACTGGAGTGTCATCCACAACTGTATAATAGAAATAAGTCAATCCACCCTCAAGGAAATGTTAAAACCAAGTCTATCTAATAAGATCACTGGACCTATATATCAAAATCCTGAGGAATCACCATTTTGAATCCCCACTAATAATGGGGACCTTCCACTTCCTCTATACCTGATCAAAGATAAGGGAAGCTCGAAACCCATACTCATGTAGGCGATGAGCTAAGCAATGTAGCTAATAATGTAAAACCATAACTCAAGTATAAGGCAACCCGGCATGATGATGAGCATCCCTATCGGCAAGCATAGCCACGAATCTGGCCACCACAATCCTAGCCAGCTGACAATTATAACAAGTCACTAAAGTAGAGTGGCCGACAGCTTAGCTAATAATGCAATAATATCCCATCCAACAATAGATAACCCAACCAATCCCTCGAGCATAATATTTATCTCACAATCTAGTCACCATGGAATTAGGAGAACTGCATATTAACTAAATCATCATACCAGGATCATACCTATAGAGATGCAAGGTGCAGCCAAGGGTATAACTGATAGCCAGTACCTCAAATATTATCTAACTCTCGTATCAAACTAGCCTCTCCAGTAGTTAAGCAGCAAAAGGATCATATATATAAATCACTAGGTTTTGGCATACGTTTAGCCCCTAGCAGGGTACGGTTATTACATAAGTGACAGTTATGCAGAATCCCAACTAGTATAGCATAGTCATCAGCATTAGGAAGCCTACCGTTAAACCAGCAGTCATGTAATAAAATATAGATATATAAAGAGCATCAATGCTTATTATTACCTCAATCACACCTAACTGTTGCATAGTGTTGTACACGGGTGCAAGGTCTGAGTATTTATTCCTATATGCCAACTAGGTCCCTATAAGCCTAGAAGGTACACCCATGCATAATACAAAACTAACAAATCATCACAAAATCCCTCAGAACTATCACAGAATTCCATAGAACCATCACAGAGCCCAACTCTCCTCATCATCAGAACAAGGGTTAGCTGAACATGGCATGTAAGGCCCTAGTGTCCAAGCCTGAATGCCCCCTGATCCCTCATAAGCCCATGAGGTATATCCACACGCAATCAGGGTGTGAATAGTTTGAGGGGTACAAGGGTTAGTAACTGATGGTACGAAATATAAAGTAGTGCAAGATATAATTTCACATGGGCTTGAACCCCTAAAGTTCACCTGGGGCTTCGAATCCCCAATCATTATCCAGGGCCTCGAACCCATAACGATCACTTGATACCTTGAACCCCTAACCATATCCCTAGTGCCCTCGAACCCCTATAATATCTAATAAGGTCTTGAACCCTTTTCTCGATGTGGCCTCCGGCTTGGGAACTCAGCTAGGGCCAAGTGGTCTGAAATGGACTAGGCCTTGAACCCAGGAAAATAAGTTAGGCCTCAAACACAAGAATAATCAACTAGGCCTCAAACCCAAGAATAGTCAATAGGACCTTGAACCCAAGAATAATCAACTGGCCCTCAAACCAAAGAATATTCAACTACGCCTCAAACCTATGAATAATCAAATGGGCCTGAAACCCAAGAATAATCAACTAGGCTTTGAACCAAAGAATAGTCACATCGTGTGTATATGTAATAATATAGGCTTTAAACAATGTAAGTCTAGCACAACACCGGCTTACGCCTAAGCTAAGGCCTGACCGAAAGCAGATAACCAGAAGTATTATAAGTACACAATACAACACTTGATAGACTATTGATAAGTATAATAACTATCTAGAGTAATAGTAGACAGCTTAGCTGATAAAATAATAAGTATCCAGATCAATAGTAGTTAATCTAGTTAATCCAGGGTTTCAGCCCACACCTCACCAGTAGAACCACAAGTAGCCAGGAGCGTAGTATGTCGAGAGAATCACAATATAGAGCCTCAACATGTCATCATGAGTACAACCGGCAAACAACCCCTTAAAATTACAATGTGTATCCAACATTAGACATTCCATACCAGCAACAGGTGATTAAATAGGAACAAGTGTAAATCATGTGGTACATATTTAGATTCAACCTTTAAAAAATTCATTCACAGCCCCAAATAGTACCGCAACTAGTTACTACAAAAAATAATGCCACTATCATGCACAAACAATATTCATAATCTCAACTAGCATATATAGTCTCTAATTCAATGATTTCTAGCAAAATACAAATATATAATACAAGTTTTAGCGCAGTCTAAGGGAATGAGAAGCCTAACCTACCTGGAAGGCAAACCCATGCCCTGAAATGAAGGATAACACTAATCTTCGCAAGAAATTGACCTCAATCTATGGAACTCTACCTTTTTTTCTCTTCTTCTCTCAAGAACTCTAACTCAACTTCTAGCGTAAGACTTTAGAATGGGTTTTTGAAATCCTTCTTAGGACAAAAATGACCTTTATTGGTCGTGAATTAAGATTAAGAAGGGTGGGAAAATTTGTGAAATGCCTCTCGTAAGATTTAAAATTTTAAACTTCAGTGGAATAAATCAGGGGACCACCTATCCCATACCTATAAATTTTTACAAAAAGTTTTTGATTGATTTTCTAATCCCGTAGAAAATAAAAGGAACAAACATTAAGTGTAACTCTATGATAAGTCTGCAATGCGGATATGTCGTATACCTCTTTGTAATTGCATTTTCACTTTGAAAAATTATCTTTTGATCCAGTTATTGTAAAAATCAACTAGCACCATTTTCCATACAATTTTTCATGGTGATTGCTTTTTTGACCTTGAATTTGTGAAAAGAGTATAGGAAGATGCATTATACGAGCGTATCTTATCTAGGGGTATTTTGATAATTTTTATTAGGTATTATATTATCTCTCCCTTAGAATTATTCATCCTCGAATGAAGAGTGAATAAAGTTAGACTCGATGAATGAATAATAATCGAGACTCTTTTCATGAATTATTCCATCTGTCAGACTCCTTAGACATTCTCATCATTGGGCATGAGTAGATGCAGATTCTTGACTTTCATATCTTTCTCATCTTCCCACATCGCTTCCACAACAAATTGATTTCCCAATAGGACTTTCAAGAGGCTATCTCTTTAGTCCTCAATTTGTAAAACTGACGATCCAAGATCTAAACCTCTTCATATCACAAGCTATCTTTCACTTCGATGTTCACAATGGGGACTACAAATGAAGGATTCCCCAAGCATTTCTTCAGCATTGAAATATGAAATATCGAGTGAATCGCGACTAACTCAGAAGGCAACTCTAACTTATACGTGACATTCCCAACCTTCTTCACAAACTGATATGGACTAATATGGTGGGAACTTAGCTTTCCCTTCTTATAAAATTGCATGACACCCTTCATTGGTGACATTTTAAAGTATACCTAATCATTCTCCTAAAACTTTAAATCTCCTATTCTCACATCATTATAGGACTTTTATTGGCTTTGTGTAGTCTTCAACCTCTATTTAATAACCTTTACCTTCTCCATGGGGTAATAAACAAGATCAAGTGTAGTCAATTCAGATTTGCCTACTTCAATTCACCCAACAGGTGATCTACATCTCTTCCCATATAAAGCTTCGTAGAGGGCCATTTAGATATTTGCATGATAACTATTGTTATATGCAAATTAGATTAGAGGAAATGGTCATCCTAATTACTCTTAAAGTCATGGATACAGGACCTCAACATATCCTCCAATGTTTGAATGGTATACTCTTCTTAGCTATCTGTTTGGGGATGAAAGGTAATGCTTAGATTCACCTTTGAACCCAGCTCTTTCTGGAAATATCTCCAAAATGAGATATGAATTGGGCTCCTCTGTCCGAGATGTTGGACAATAGAACTCCATGAAACCTTATAATCTTCTGGATATGCAACTTGGCATGCTCCTCTACAATGTTAGTGGTCTTAAATGCTAAGAAGTGAGCTGATTTAGTCATTCTACAATCACCCATATCAAATTATGCTACTTTCAGGACCTTGGTAACCTAGTGATAAAGTCTATATTGAGCGTCTCCCACTTCTATTCAAGAATTTTAGATTCAACCTTTAAAAAATTCATTCACAGCCCCAAATAGTACCGCAACTAGTTACTACAAAAAATAATGCCACTATCATGCACAAACAATATTCATAATCTCAACTAGCATATATAGTACTTTGACCTGTTGAAAATTCAAACAATTAGAAACAAACTCAGTAATCTCCCTTTTCATTCCACTCCACTAATAGAGTTCTCTCAAATCATGGTATATTTTGACAATGCTAGGATGAATGAAATACCTAGAGTTGTGAGCTTTAGCCATAATTCTATCTTGGACACTATCAACCTTTGTAACACATAATCTACTCTGGCATCTCAGTGCACCATCTCCCCTTTTAGAGAAAACTATCACCTTCTATTTATGGAAACCTTCCTTCAGCTAAAGTAGAACAAGATCCTAGTCATGCTACTCCTTCACTTCTGCCACTAGAGATGTAGCAAATCCATTTCGAACATTAACTCCACCTTCAGCATTTTCTTCAAGTTGAACTCCCAATCGAACCAATCTATGCACTTCCTAAGCGATCTCTTTCTTTCCTTTTTCCATATAGGTAGTGCTACCAATGGATAACCTTCTAAGAGTGTCATCAATAATGTTAGCATTACCTGGGTAGTAGAGGATGCTCATGTCATAGTCCTTGAGCAACTCCAACAATCTTCTTTGTTGCAGGTTGAGCTCTTTCTGGCTGAAATGTATTGTAGACTTTTGTGAGCAGTAGATACATCCATTGCACTCCATACATATAGTAGTGCCAAATATTAAGTGAAAATAGCATTACTGCTGACTCAAGATCATGGCTTGGATAGTTCCTCTCATGTAACGACCTGGCCCAACACTGTGAGGTATTGTCCACTCTTGGGCCTAGCCAATCACAAATTTGTCCTTTTGGTCTCACCATAAAAGGCGCCTCATAGTATATAGACCAGTCCTTTACTTAAATAGCCCAGGACTCTCCCTCTCTTTTCCAATGTGGGATTTGCCTAAGTGAGCAGGGCTTTAGGTATCACCATCCCTGCACTGACCTTGCATAGGAACTCAGCGTCCTCGATGAGGTTTGCCTACCACCGTACTAGTCGAGTGTCAGCTTTGATACCATCTGTAATAAGATGGCCCAACACTGTGAAGTATTGTCTGCTGTTGGGCCTAGCCCATCACAAATTTATCCTTTTGGGCTCACCCCAAAAGGCACCTCATAGTATACAGACTAGTCCTTTACTTAAATAGCCCAGGACTCTCCCTTTCTTTTCTGATGTGGGTTTGCCTAAGTGAGCCAGGCATTACGTATCGCCATCCTTATAATGAAACACCCCACACCTTACAATATTAATACTACACAAATGAAACATGTTATGGCTTTTCAAACTAGCGCCAATTTTTAAAAGTGCTTTAATCTCATGTTAGAGGGCGATATGTGTGTCTAACGCTGAAGAGGGTCGAGTGTAAATAAGTTTTAAGTCAAATTGAGGAGATCACGGCCCTAAACAAAGAGAAAAAATTGAGGTGCTTGTAGGACATAGGAAGCTGGTAGGTGAGTCATCTACTTGCTTAGCTTAAACTCACTAGCAAGACGAAGATGAGACCAGACGTCGAATTTGTCTAAGTTCGATTATGAATAAAGTCTGAGTTAAGGGTGTAACTTTAGCCCATGTCTTAGCATGATAAATGGACTATACTTATAGCCCAATATGAATAATAAAAGGGCCCAAGTATAACAAGACTCGCTTGGTGAATTCGGCCTAAACTAAATGAAGAAGAATTAAGAAAACGGGCAGCCAAGGCCCATCAACTTTGAGACCCATTTAGCTCCAAGTGTGAAGGCCGAGCTATAATATCACTAGCTTATTAATATGTGCTAATATATGGTCAAAAGCTCAAGGTAAATTCGGCCAAAGTGACTATTTAAAAGGGATCCAGAACAACATCTTAATGCATTTAACTTTGGAACAATTTTCAGCTTTCCTAAGAAACTCTTTTCTCTCTTTACTTTACTTCACAATGAGGTTCTTAAAGAAGCCCTACATCTTGAAGCCTAAGATAAGCAAGTTTACTTATGTGTTTAGTATGATTTTCTTATGTAAAACAAGAGGATAAGCTAACTATACCCTTGCTGAAATTGTTGGACAGCATGTGTTCCCAAAAGTTGTTGTATATGTTTCTTATTTATTTGGAAGCTTTTCTCTTTTTAGTTGGGTTGATTATGAAGGTAGGCTATTATTATTAATGTGTATTATTGTATAAAGATGTATAAAGGTTGCTGAACCATTTTTACAATCTGTGAAAGTGAGTTCTTGTGTGATATTGTAATTGTGCTCGTAATAGGAACTTGTGGGCTGATTGATTGAGGACTATGGTTTCATATCCTCCACCTATTTTGAGGACTATTTTTGAACAATTTTAAGGCTGGTTGTATGTGTATATATGGTGGGGACTATTTGGTTAAAGTTGGAACAAGTTTGGATTTGCAGACGTCGAAACGTAATGAAGTGATGTAACGTTTTGCTGCCTATTTGTATGTTGTGTAGAACTGTTGTGTATTGTGCTTTGTGGACTATTGTAAGACTATTATGACACTAAAACAGGCTGTATATGATATATATACAATAATGTGTATTAGAAAATATGATTAGGGGAAGAAATGTTGAAAGAATACGCTCGGGTTTATAATTACACGCTTGTTGCCCGTATGTTAGGTTTTATAAGATTTGGCTGCCAAGATGTATCTATTGGCTGCTAATGCTAGTTTTATCACCTACTATGTTGTAGATAGATATTTGGAGGAAGGGAAGGTTATCTCGAGGTAATAGCGAGGTCATATAATGAGGTATGTAAGGCTATTTTGTTTCGTATTACTTGGCATGAAATCTAGATCCTTCCTTGGCCCATAACAGCACTTACCAACTCTGACACAACTATTAACAGTGTCTCCACTCTTTCACATATTCATATGCTCCCATACATAGTCACCTTCAAATCTACCTACATACGTGGATACCAAGTTACATAGGTTCTTGTTGCTAAATAAATTTCACAAGTTGTTTCATCTCATATGCATTTCATTATTCGTGTAACGTACTCTTTTCATTTTCATATTGTTTTGTGTGATTATCTACATGTCACATGCTACATATATAGCCTTACAGCTCCAATATTATGACCACCAAAAGAATCATCTCAAAGGGAATTAAAAGGTAAATTATATTACTTATTGATGGGTGGTAGCCCGAGGGGTGGAAGAATCACCTAGCCAAGGTCAATCCTATCATGGGCGTAACCCAAGGGGTTAAAGGAAAAGCCTAGCTAGGGTCAATCCCGATATAGATTTACTACTGATTAGCTAGTCATTTGTATTACATGCTATGGAAGATTATACAGTAAAGGTAAAGTAATAAAAAGAACATAAAGTATATGATCCCACAGTATAACTAAAGGTGGTCTCTTATCCTACGCCAGCGCATAGTTTCATTGAGTTGTTATTTCATATACAGTATTTCCTACCTTACATATTCAGTATATATCTCATATTGACTTCCCTTACGGGGGACTTGCATTTCATGCTGCAGGTACAGGTGCTAGTAGATGTCCTTTATAGGAGTACAGGATATCCAGCTATTGTTACCAAGCTCCAGGTTGTTTCGGGGCTTCACCTGCATTTCATGCTGCAGGTACAGGTTCTAGTACATCTCCCCAGTAGGAGTACAGGATATCCAGCTGTTATTACCAAGCTCCAGGTTTCTTCGGGGCTTTGTATGTCTAGAGCTTATATTTTTATATTATATAGTTAGACAAGGTAGGGCCTGTCCCGACCCTTATTAGATACTTTTCCTTATCTAGAGGCTTTGTAGACTATGTAAATTAAAGTGTGGTCATGTCTCGTACTTTAGACAATATGGCCCCAACGGCTTAGTCATATGCATTTCCTTTTGGCTTCTTATTATTGTTTACTCTCTTAAAGGCATGTTGAAATAGAAATCCCTTATAATATGTATAGAAAATGCATAGATACAGGTTGGTTCTCCTAAGCCTTATCGGCAATGGGTGCCAGTCCGCCTTAACGGGACTTAGGGCGTGACAGAAGTGGTATCAGAGCAGGTGGTCCTAGGGAGTCTACAAAGCTATTTATGTAGAATCTTGCTTATCGATGTGTTGTGCACCACATTTATAAGTAGGAGGCTACATGGCATTTAGGAGTTGTTACTTTCTTTACATTCTTTAGATCGTGCTATAGAGCCAAGTGTAATAGGTGGATTATGTCTAACTCCTAAATTGTTTTGTACAACAAGTATGCCAGAAACCCGGAAGAACAAAGGTAAAGGAAAGGAAGTAGAAGTGGTGGTTGGTTTAGACAGTCAGGTGAGACAACGAAATGAGGCTCAAGATAAGTCTCCGTCACAGACATAACTCCTCCAGCTCCTGATGAACTCGAAAGTAGTGAAATTCCCCTAGAACCACCTATCGATGCTACTGTGCAGGATCTGAGAAATGCAGTCCAAATATTGACTCATATATTTGGTAGCCAAGGTCAAAGAAGGAAGGTCCAGTTATAGGTGCAGGTGGTACGAATAGGGCAGCTGGCACGAGGATACGTGATTTCCTTAATTTGAACCCTCCATCTTTCACTGGGTCAGATCCTAATCAAGATCCACAAGACTTTATTGATTTGATTCAATGCACTTTAGATGTTATGCATGTGAGTGGTATAGAAGCTATTGAGTTAGCGACATATAGGTTGAAGGGTGTGGCTATATTGTAGTATGAAGCTTGGAAGCAATCTAAGGATATAGATGCACCTCCAATTACTTGGAAAGATTTCAAAGAGGCATTTCTTGACCATTACTTGCCATTAGACAGTTGAAGGGTATGGCTATATTGTGGTATGAAGCTTGGAAGCAATTTAAGGATATAGATGTACCTCTAACTACTTGGAAAGAGTTCAAAGAGGCATTTCTTGACCATTACTTTGCCATTAGAGATCCGAGAGTTAGAAAGGGCCCAGTCCAGTGGCTATATTGTGGTATGAAGCTTGGAAGCAATCTAAAGATATAGATGCACCTCCAACTACTTAGAAAGAGTTCAAAGAGGCATTTCTTGACCATTACTTACCATTAGAGATTAGAGAGGCCCGTGCAGATTAGTTCTTAAACATCTACCAAGGGAATATGAGCGTGAGGGAGTATAGCCTTTAATTTAATTCCCTGTCCAGGTATGCCACTAATGTAGTTGCTACTATGGTAGATAAAGTTCATTGATATGTGGATAGATTAGATACGTATTTGGTCAGAGACTTTACGGTTGCTACTATGGCAGATAGAGTTCATCGATATATGGATAGATTGGATATATATCTGGTCAGAGATTATACCGTTGCTTCCTTGAACAAATACATGGATATAGCGAGAATGCAAGCTTTTGCATAGAAATTGGAGGATCAGAGGCAAAGGAAAAGGACATAAAAGTTAGAAAGGGCGCAGTCCAAGAGGGCCAGGTCTACAGGGCAGTTTACACCATCCCAAGGTGAGCTTAGGCTTTGGTTTTCTAATAGACTGCCTAGACCATCATCCTCCTACTCTACAGCCAGTGCTCCACCACAACTTTAGGGGTTTAGGAGAAATTAGTTTGGTCCAAGAGGTGAAGGGCAAGGCGCCCAGACAACAGGATATTCAGCAGGCCAGCAAATGACCCCTATGTAGCCTTGTAAACAGTGTAGAAGAAGTCATTCAGGCATATATTATGTTGGGATAGATGCTTGTTATTGGTTTGCTGCACCAGGGCATATGATAAAAGATTGCCCAAGGAGGCGTATAGGTGATATAGCACAATATACTAGATCAGTTATTGCATCATCATCATCAGTTCCTCAAATAGGTAGGGGTCAACAAGCACCTATGGGTCATGGTAGAGGTGTAAGAGGGGCAGCTAGGTCTAGCAGAGTCCAGAATTGCACTTATGCTCTAGGGAGTCGGTAAAATTTAGAAGCTTCACCCGATGCAGTCACAAGTACATTGCCCATCTTTTGACATAATGTATATGCATTAATTGACCTTGGTTCTACACTATCATACATTACCCTGCTAGTTTCTGGGAAGCTTAAGAGAATACCCAAATTTTTGACCAAACCATTTGAAGTGTCCACACCAACCGATGAATTTATTATGGCTAGAAGGGTTTATTATGACTGTGTAGTAATTGTTTATAACCGTGACACATTGGCTAACTTTATTAAGCTAGAAATGGTGGAATTTGATATTACAATGGGTATGGATTGGTTAGCTTCTTGCTATGCCACCGTGGATTGCCGAACTGTGAGAGTGTACTTCCACTTTCCAAAGGACGTAGTTCTTGAATGGGAAGGCAGTATTACGGCGCCAAGGGTAAGTTTATCTCTTATTTTAAGGCAAGGAAGATGATATCTAAGGGGTATATATGTTATTTAGATAGAGTAAGGGATATGGAGGCAAAATCACTAACTCTTCAATCAGTTCCAGTGGTGAATGAATTCGTTGATGTGTTCCCTAAAGAACTTCCAGGTTTACCTCCAGAACGAGGAATAGATTTTGGTATTGACTTATTACCAGGCACTCAACCTATTTGTATCCCTCTATATAGAATGGACCTGGCAGAATTCAGATTTTGGTATTGACTTACTTCCTGGCACCCAACCTATTTCTATCCTTCCATATAGAATAGCAGCGATAGAACTACGTGAATTAAAAGAGCAGTTAAAAGACTTATTGAAGAAAGGTTTTATAAGACCTAGTGTCTCCCCTTTGGGTGCACCAGTGTTATTTGTACATAAAATGGATGGCACCTTGAGAATGTATATCGACTATCGACAATTGAATAGGGTGACACATAGATTTGATGAATAGGGTATTGAAGCCATTCTTGGATGTGTTCATGATAGTATTTATAGATGACATTTTAGTATATTCAAGATCAGAAGAGGACTACGTAAATCACTTACGATAAATGCTATAGGTTCTTCGTGATAGACAGTTGTATGCCAAATTTTCTAAATGTGAATTTTGGCTAAACTCAGTGGCATTCTTAGAACAAGTGTTATAGGTTCTTTATGATAGACAGTTGTACACCAAATTCTCTAAGCGTGAATTTTGGCTAAATTCAGTGGCATTCTTAGGTCATATTATGTCTGATAAAGGAATAAAGGTTGATTCACAAAAGACAGAGGCTGTGAATGATTGGCCAAATCCAATAACACCTACAGAAGTTTAGAGCTTCCTAGGTTTGGCAGGTTATTACAGGAGGTTTGTTGATGGTTGTTCTTTCATTTTTGCACCTCTAACAAAGTTGGCACATAAAGCAACCAAGTTCCAATGGAATGATGCATATGAAAGGAGCTTTCAGGAGCTGAAAAAGAAGCTAACTTCTACACCTATGCTAGTACTTCTAGAAGGTACCGAGGGGTACCCAGTGTATTGCGATGCTTCAAGAGTTGGCTTAGGGTATGTATAGACATAGCAAGGTAGGGTAATTGCTTATGCATCTAGGCAACTACGGCCACATGAGAAAAACTATCCAACATATGATCTTGAGCTAGCAGCAGTTGTGTTTGCTTTGAAAATATGGTGCCACTATTTGTATGGGGTTCACGTTGACATATATATTGATCACAAGAGTTTGCAGTACATTTTTAAGTAGAAAGACCTAAATTTAAGATAGCGAAGATGGCTAGAGCTAATAAAAGATTATGATGTTGATATACCATACCATTCGGGGAAGGCAAATATGGTAGCCGAATCTTTGAGTTGTAAGGCAATCATGAATAATGGTGACCAGGCCATGGTAAGTCAAGAAGTCGCTAAAGATCTACGTCAACTAGCTAGTTTGGGGGTTCGCCTTCTGGCAATCATGAATACTAGTGATGAGGCCATGGTAAGTCAAGGAGTAGCTAAGGATCTATGACAACTAGCTAGTTTGGGAGTTTGCCTTCTTGAAACCCCAAAGGAAGGGATTATTGTACATA
>DF357491.1:129828-140093 GCA_000787875.1 Solanum virginianum | reverse complement strand
TCCATCCAGGATCAACCAAGATGTATCATGATCTGAAAGGAATGTTTTGGTGGGGAGGCATGAAAAAGGACCTTGCAGATTTTGTAGCTCAATGTCCAAACTGCCAACAAGTGAAAGTAGAACACCAAAAGCAAGGAGGTTATATGCAATATATAGAGCTTCCAACATGGAAGTGGGATATGATCAACATGGATTTTGTTACCGGTTTGCCTCACTCATTTCAGTAGTTTGACTCCATATGCGTAATAGTTGACAGACTCATAAAGTCAGCACACTTCTTACCTGTCAGTTGTGATTATACAGCTAAAGAGTATGCCAAGCTATACCTCAAAGAGATAGTCAAAGTGGGTGAAACCACCTTTCTTGGCCCAGATCTAGTACAACAAGCTATGGAAAAGTTAAGGTAATATAGCAGTGGCTAGAAACAGCCCAAATTCATCACAAATCATATGCGGATGCTAGAAAGAGCGGACTAGAATTCTCAGTAGGGGATTGGGTGTTTTTAAAGGTGTCTCCAATGAAAGGGGTTATGAATTTGGTAAGAAAGGAAAACTGAGCCCATGTTACATAGGACCATATCATGTTATTAAGAGGTTTTGGCAGGTTGCACATGAACTAGAGCTACCCCAAGAGCTTTCAATAGTTCATCCAGTTTTCTATGTGAGCTAAGGAATAAAGAAATAGCTTCAGTAAAGGTACTCTGGAGAAACCAGCAAGCAGAAGAAATAACATGGGAGGCCGAGGACGCGATAAAATCAAAATACCCTTACTTATTTGAAGCTAGAGAGGAGGTACAACATGCAAAATTGGGACACTAATAGGTACGTGTGATTGAATATTTAGAATGTTGTCAAAAGTTTGTGTAAGTAAAGGTTTAAATTTGGTTAAGCTATCTAATTATGCTAACATTCGAGGACGAATATTCCTAAAGGGGGGAGGATGTAACACCCCACACCTTACCATACTAGGACTACACAAATGAAACATGATATGGCTTTTCAAATTAGCGCCAATTTTTAAAAGTGCTTGAATCTCATGTTAGAGGGCGATATGTGTGTCTAATGCTGAAGAGGGTCGAGTGTAAATAAATTTTAACTCAAATTGAGGAGATGATAGCCCTAAACAAAGAGAGAAAATTGAGGTGCTTGTAGAACTTAGGAAGCTAGCAGGTGAGTCACCTACTTGCTTAGCTTAAACTTGCTAGCTAGATGGAGATGAGACCCGACGTCGAATTTATCCAAGTTCGATTATGAATAATGTCAGAGTTAAGGGTGTAACTTTAGCCAATCACATAGCATCATAAATGAACTATAATTACAGCCCAAGATGAATAATAAAAGGTCACAAGTATAACAAGACTCACTTGGTGAATTAGGCCCAAACTAAATGAAGAAGAATTAAGAAAATGGGCAGCCAAGGCCCATCAACTTTGAGACCAATTTAGCCCCAAGTGTGAAGGCCAAGCTGTTGTATCACCAGCTTATTAATATGTGATATTATGTGGTCAAAAGCTCAAGGTAAATTCGGCCAAAGTGACTATTTAAAAGGTCTCCAAAACAACACCTTAATTCACTTAACTTTGGAACAATTTTCAGCTATCCTAAGAAACTCTTTTCTCTCTTTACTACACTTTACAAGGTAGCCAATACAACCCTTTAGGGTTCTTGGAGAAGACCTACATCTTGAAGGCTAATGTGAGCAAGTTTACTTAGGTGTTTAGTATGGTTTTCTTATGTAAAACAAGAGCATAAGCTAACTATACCCTTGCTGAAATTGTTGGACAACATGTGTTCCCAAAAGTTGTTGTACATGTTTCTTGTTAATTTGGAAGCTTTTTTCTTTTTAGTTGGATTTATTATGAAGGGAGGCTACTGTTCTTAATGTGTATTAGTTCTATAATGATGTATAAAGGCTGCTGCACCATTTTTGCAATCCTTGAAAGTGAGTTCTTGTGTGATATTGTAATTGTGCTCGTAATAAGAACTTGTGGGCTTATTGATTGAGGACTATGGTTTCATGTCCTCCACCTATTTTGAGGAATGTTTTTGAACTTTTTTAAGGCTGTTTGTATGTGTATATATGGTGGATACTATTTGGATAAAGATGGAACAGGTTTGGAATTGCTGACTTCGAAATGTAGTGAAGGGATGTAACGTTATGCCGCCTATTTGTATGTTGTGTAGAATTGTTATATGTTGTGCTTTGTGGGCTGTTGTAAGACTGTTATGGTACTAAAATAGGCTGTACAGGATATGTATATGATAATGTGTATAAGAAAATATGATTAGGGGCAGAAAGGTTGAAAGAATACGCTTGGGTTTTTAATTACACGCTTGCTGCCCGTATTTTAGTTTTTTTTATAAGATTGGGCTGCCAAGATGTATCTATTGACTGCTAGTTCTAGTTTTATCA
Organism: Solanum virginianum; assembly: GCA_000787875.1. Lineage (NCBI taxonomy): Eukaryota > Viridiplantae > Streptophyta > Magnoliopsida > Solanales > Solanaceae > Solanum > Solanum virginianum. The sequence goes on along the minus strand of DF357491.1, from coordinate 137,681 downwards.
CCTACTATGTTGTAGATAGATATTTGGAGGAGGGAAAGGTTATCTTGAGGTAATAGTGAGATCGTACAATGAGGTATGTAAGGCTACTTGATTTCGTATTACTTGGCATGAAATCTAGATTCTTCCTTTGCCCAAAAAGGCACTTACCAACTCCGACACAACTATTAACCATGTTCCACTCTTTTACATGTCCATATGCTCCCATACATTGTCGCCTCCAAATCTACATACATACCATAAAGGCACTCACCAACTTGGACACAACTATTTACCATGTCTCCACTCTTTCACATGTTCATATGCTCTCATACATTGTCACCTTCAAATCTACAAACATACGTGAATACCAAGTTACATAGGTTCTTGTTGCTAAATAAAGTTCACAAGTTGTTTCATCTCATACGCATTTCATTATTCGTGTAATGTACTCTTTTCATTACCAAGTTACATAGGTTCTTGTTGCTAAATAAAGTTCACAAGTTGTTTCATCTCATACGCATTTCATTATTCGTGTAACGTACTCTTTTCATTTTCATATTGTCTTGTGTCATTATCTACATGTCACATGCTACATATACAACCCTACATCTCCAATATTATGGTCACCAAAAAAATTATCTCAAAGGTAATTTAAAGGTAAAGTATATTTGTTATTGATGGGTGGTAGCCCGAGGGGTGGAAGAATCACCTAGCCAGGGTCGATCCTATCATGGGGGTAGCCCAAGGGGTTAAAGGAAAAGTCTAGCCAGGGTCGATCCCAATATAGATTTACCACTGATCAATTGGTCATTTGTATTACATGCTGTGAACAGATTATACAGTAAAGGTAAAGTAATAAAAAGAACATAAAGTACATGATCCCACAGTATAACTAAAGGTGGTCTCTTATCCTACGCCAGTGCATAGTTTCATTGAGTTGTTATTTCATATACAGTATTTTCTGCCTTACATATCAGTACATTATCTCATATTGACTTCCCTTACGGGGGACTTGCATTTCATGCTGCAGGTACAGGTGCTAGTAGATGTCCTTTATAGGAGTACAGGATATCCAGCTATTGTTACCAAGCTCCAGGTTGTTTCGGGGCTTTGTGTGTCAAGAGCTTATATTTTTGTAGTGTATAGTTAGACGAGGTGGGGCCTTTCTTGACTGTTATCAGATACTTTTCCTTATCTTGAGGCTTTGTAGACTATGTAAATTAAAGTGTAGTCATGTCTCGTACTTTAGACATGGTAGCCCCAATGACCTAGTCATATGCATTTCCTTTAGGCTTGTTATTATTGTTTACTTTCTTAAAGGCATGTTGAATGTAGAAATACCTTATAATATGTATAGAAAGCACATAGATACAGGTTGGTTCTCTTGAGCCTTATTGGCAATGGGTTCCAGTCCACCTTAACAGGACTTTTGGGCGTGACATCTCATGAACCTTAAGTTGTCAGAAAGCATAGGCCACCACTTTTCCTTTCTGCATCAATGAACATCCTAATCCAACTGTTGAAGCATAGCAATAAATTACAAACCTATAAGTCCTTTTGGGCTAGGTCAATACTGAAGCAGTATCAGCATTGTTTTCACTTTTGAAAGCTATTCTCACACTCATCAGACCATTGAAACTTGACCTTTTTGTGAGTCAATTTAGTCAACGGTGAGGATATGGAAGAAAATTATTCAACAAATCTGTGGTAGTAGCTTGCCAATCCCAAGAAACTCCTTATGTATGTCGGAGTTGTTAATCTAGGCCAGTTCTTAATCGCTTCAATCTTTTGTGTTTCCATCCTAATACCATCGCCTGAGATAATATGGCCTAGAAAAGCCACAGACCTAAGCCAAAATTCATAGTTCAAAAATTTTACATATAACTCATAGTCTTTGAGATTCTGCAAAACTATTCTAAGGTGATTGGTTGCACCTCTTCATCTCTAAAATACACCAAAATATCATCAATAAATATAATCATGAACATATCAAGATACTATTTGAATACTCTATTCATCATGTCCATGCAGGTTACAGGTGCATTTTTCAATCCAAAGGACATCACAAAAAACTCGAAGTGACCATATCGGGTTCAAAAAATTATCTTTGGGATGTCACATTCTCTCACTTACAACAGGTGATAGCTTATCTCAGGTCTATCTTAGAGAAAACAATGGCACCCTGGAGTTGGCCAAGAAAGTCATCTATCATTTCGAAAGGATACTTATTCTTAACTATCACCTTATTCAACTGGAGGTCGTCAATACACATTCTGAGGGACCTATCTTTCTTTCACACGAATAGGACAGGAGTACCCCAAGGAGAAATACTTGGCCTAATAAATTCCTTCTTTAGCAAATCATTTAGTTTCTATTTCAACTTTTTCAACTCAGCAGAAGCCATTGTATAAGGTGGAATAGAGATAGGCTGAATATCGTGAAGAACATCAATTTCCAAAGTCAATCTCCATATCAGGAGGGACTGGGCAGATCCTTAGTGAACACTTTAGGAAACTCATTCACAATCTGGGACTGACTCAAAAGGTGGAGGTTTTACATCATCTGTCTTAAATCGCACGAGGTGATAGATACAACCTTTAGAGAATAATTTTCTAGGCTTAAGGTAGGAAATAAACTTGTCCTTAGGTGTAATAGAATTTTCCTTCCACTCTTTGGTAGATTCATTTGGGAATTGGAATTTAACAATTCGGATCCTACAATCAATGGAGGCATAACAAGCATAAAGCCAATCCATGCCAAAAATCACATCAAAGTCAACCATCTCTAGTTCTATCAAGTTAGCCAAGGTATCCCTGTGATAGATTGATACTACACAATCTCAATAGACCCTCTCAGCTAGGATAGACTCACCAATAGGAGTGGAAACAACAAAGGGTTCAAGCAAACATTCTGGAAGAATCTCAAATCTATTAGCCACATAAGGAGGCAGCCTGTCCATATTTAAAGCAAGTATTTATGCCCTCACGGCACTCACCTTGGTGGTGTTTGCCATACTTGCCATATGGTGGCTTTCCCCTCAAACCTTGAGTCACACTAGCTTGGGATTGAGAACCCTAAGCCCTGAAATTTTGATGACCTTGAGATTTTTTATCATACATATTGTGTTGGATGGGTGCACTCACTATGGATGGTACATAACTAGAAAACCTCTTCTAGAAGTAGGACTTATCTCCCTTATTCTATTTATGCTGGCTAGGCTTAGGCCCTGCTGATTTAGCTTTAGTACTTAAATGCTCTTCCCTTTCCCTCTTCTTATCCTTCTCTAATTGTTGTGCATAAACCTAAGCCTGGAGATGTCCATGCCTGGAATTAATAGTGTTTCTTTGCACTCTTTTATCACATGCTTAGCTAAGCCAAATACAAACTATCTCATCCTGGACCATATCTAGAGCAGGCGTGGATTAATGAATGACTTGAGGTTGTACTTTTTGACAGTCAACCCCTCTTGCTTCAGGTTCATGAACTCTTTAATTTTTGCCTCCCTCGACTTTTGGGGAAAGAAGGGATCGATGAAAGCACTTTCAAACTCACTCTATTCAGCATACTCAACATCCTTACCTCGACCATGTTCCCATTGGTTATACCAGACATTTACCACACCCTTAAACCGATAAGAGGCAAGTTCAACTCTTCCAACCTTAGTAGCATACATACCTTTTAGGACTTTTCACATCTCATCAATGATGTTTTATGGGTCTTCCTCAACCTTCGATCCTGTGTAGACTAGTGGGTTCATCCTCAAGAAATCCTTAAGCCTGTTTGCAATAGTGGTCTCTTGGGAGCTAGAACTAGGATCCTATGGACCTTGGCTACCATTCTGGTAGTCCACTAGTTAGGTGACCATAGTAATGGATCCTCTAAAGTCTACCTTTGAAATAAGAGCTGGCTGAGTAGTAGGCACCTATGGAACCCCAGTAGCTCTGGTAGGTAGACTTTCTCCTCTCGTGCCTTTCTATGTAGGGACCTCCAGTAGAGGATTCTTAATTTTAGAGGTTGAGGCATCTCATTGGGTGGTGGTATGCTTCAAAGGCATGATCTGCCAATGTATAATATACGAATCAGATAGATATTTTAGTAGAGTTAAACTCTACCGCATAAACTCAGAATACAAAAGAAGTGTAACCATTCATAATGTCCTATAGCCTCTTGCTAATAAAATTTGGTGCACAACATACCCATAAATAAGAGTCTACTAGACACGACTTTATAGACTCCCAAGGACAATTAAGCTCTATGCTCTAATACTAAGTTTGTCACACTCCTGGAGGGTGCCCTATATATGGTTGGCACTTAGAGACTATGGCTAGTCCCCAAGTGAATCACTTGGCCTCATGATAGTCATTCAATCATTTAAATCAGTGGAATACATTAGAATAAAGTAGACATAACGATGGGTAGCTCAATTTACTTATAATTCAATAAATGACGTCCATAAGTAAACAAAGTCAAACTCAACATCTGTGACATAATATAGATTGAAAGAACACTTAATTCAAGAAAACAAGGACCTCAACATCAAGTCATCATCTTCTAGTCTATGAAACCTATGCCTCTATAGTCTAGAATGGTACCATGAAAGGCCATGACAACTGCAAACCAAAATAAGACAAACTCAAAAGTAGAAGAAATATAAGTAGTATCCTTCCAATGAAAGAAGGACTCACCAATCAGCAATACGAAGTATAGAACTTTAATGGAGCGCCTATTGAGGATCTCGAGTACCTATCTCTGCATCATTAAAAGATGCAGGCCTAAATGGACGTTGGTACGTGAAATGTACAAGTATGTAAAATAGCTTGAACGGAAAGGACATCATAAAAGACACTCAATCAAAATATCAACACATCTCAGTCATGAACTCAACTCGAAAAGTAAGGAACTTAATCATCACATTAAGATACCGTCATGACCTATTTGAAAGTTTCTCTAATTGACAACCATCACCTATGAATCAGTGATGATACAATAAAATAATGTCATTGCGACATCCATCTAGTACCTTGTTGGGGTAAAAGACATCACATCAATGGATCCAAAATCAATAACATCAAGTTCTCTTTTTCGGACAATAGGTGACATCCAATTTTATGGTTCAATCCTCTCCTACATCGGCTATGTATTTATTGAATTCGAGTTTTACTTAACCATACTCAATACTCCTTCTAAGACTCCACATGCTCATAAGATATCAACCAAGTGGTTAACTCGTTCATCTAGTCTCATTGGATATTTGTTAACTCAATTCATCACATCAACTATCAACACTTTGGTTACACTCCCTTAAAGTTCAGTTGTTGGCTGATAGAGACTGTATGATGCATCATTCTAACTCGTAGCATGTAGGAAAACAAGAGTAGAGTTAAAGCATTTGGGGATTCTATAGACTCTTTAGGCTCAAAATATACTCATGCATGCTCATTTAAATGAAATATGCAAAAATAATAAGAATTCATTCTAGGGTTTATGTAGAAAAGAAAAATCATCTATTTTCAAGCATTAAATTCATAAAAGCTGTAATTTAAGCAATTTTATATAGAAATACACTAGAATTTAAGAAAAACCTTCAAGAAACATTCATAGGAGACTCAATTGACTCACAACTCCATCAACTCGGGGTATGGGGCAAATGAAGAATATAATCCATGTTTTAGGTAGCCTTACATATATTGAATGTAGGATAGCACTAATCTTTGCAAGAAATTGACCTCAATCTCTGGACCCCGTAGATTTTCTTCTCTTCTTCTCTCAAGAACTCTAACTTCATTTTTAGCTAAGACTTTAGAATGGGTTTTAAAACCCTTCTTAGGCCAAAAATGACCTATATTGATCATGAATTAAGTTTAGGATGGGTGAGAAAATATCTGGAATGCCCTTCATTAGATTTAAAATTTTAAACTTCGTTGGAAGAGGTCGGCGAACCAAGTTCGCGATGCGGACCTCTTGCATGCCAGTACATTTTTTCCAAAAAATTTCCAATCATTTTTTCAATCCCATAGAAAATAAAGGAAGCACAATTAAGTGTAACACCTTGACAAGCTTGCCACGCGGACATGTTGCGTACTCTCTCGAATTGTATTTTCTCTTCAAAAAATATCTTTTGATCCGATTGATTTAAAATCAACCAGGATCATTTTTTCGTATAATTTTTCATGTTGATCGTATTTTGACCTCAAATTGGCCAAAAGCATTTAGGAAGACGTGTTATGTAAGTATCTCTTATCTAGGAGTATTTTGATAATTTTTACTAGATATTACATTAAATTAACAATAAAGCAAAGGTCAGTTTATGATAATAATCAACAAAAAGGAAGATTCTTCTTCATATATGGTCATGGAGGAACTGGAAAGACTTTTATTTGGTGGGCTTTATCATTGGCTATAAGATCAAAGTAAGACATTGTCTTAATAGTTGTGTCTAGCTGAATTGCATCTCTTTTGTTACCTGGAGGCCATACAGCTCATTCAAGATTGACAATACTGTTAAATGCAACTAGAGATTCAACATATAATATAGAATAAGACAGTGTTCTTTCAAATTTAATTGTGAAGACAAAGTTAATTATTTGGTATGTGGCACCTATTGTGCATAGATATTGTTTTGAAGCTCTTGACAAAACTCTAAGGGCCTGTTTGGAAAGCCCCCATGTAATTGAAAATTAGTGTAATTGAGTGTACTTACACTCATTGGCTTGTTTGGTAGACCAAGTAATTACTTGGTATGAGTGCAATTGGGTGTAATTGAAGAAATGCAATTACACTCTTCAATTCCCATGGAGGGGCTAGGAATTGGATATAATTACGTGATGTGATATCAAACTTTTTATGTTTCCATTTAAATATATTTTTTATGTGAAATATGAAGAGGCAATCCTTTCTTTTTTTTATTTGAACATTTTCATTTCTAGCAATACTCTAAGTTTTTGAGTAAAATCTATTTTTTTTAATTCTTTTTCATATTTTGATGCCTTGATAAATGGTTTTATTTGTTTATTTTTTGTGTTTTCTTTTATTAATATTTTTTAATTTCTGGTAATAATAATAACTTAGATCTTGTGTAGCCTACAAATTAAAATAAAAAATATATAGTAATATTATTTATTTAAAATCTAATTTGCTAAACTAACCTTGAAATGACATTTGTCCAACCAAACAAGACAATAGGAATTACACTGTAATTACACTTTGACAAACACACAGGACAATGGAATTATCAGGATGTGTAATTACAAGGTGAGTAATTACTACCCTGGTGATTTCATCCATTCCAATTACTAGGTGGCTTTCCAAACAGACCCTAAGAGATATTCTTAGATTTTAAGATGCATCTGATGTGGAACGACCATTTTAGGGGTAAAAATGATGTGCTTGATGGTGATTTTAGACAAATTCTACCAATCATTGTAAAAGGAAATAGGCAGGATATTGTTAATGTTACCCTTAATTCATCCTACTTATGGTTTTACTGTCAAGTTTTAAAGCTAACAAAAAATAAGAGGTTACAAGCAAATATGGTGAATTCATATTTAGATGATTTGAAAGAATTTGTTGATTAGAGTTTAGCAGTTGGTAATGGTAAAATTGATAATTCAGTTGACGATATTGGAAAATTTCACATCCTTGAAGATCTTTTTATCAAGAACTGTGATGATCCAGTTTTTGCAGTTTTAGAAAACACATATTCAGATTTGTTTAGCCATTTTAATGATATAAACTATCTAAAAAATGAGGAATTTTTGCTCCCTTTCTTGACATAATTGAATCAATAATGGAACACATGATTTTTCTCTATCAAAGCAAAGAAACAACAAAATTCAGTTCTGATACTATCTTAAAATTTTAAACTTCGTTGGAAG
>DF357491.1:112348-129110 GCA_000787875.1 Solanum virginianum | reverse complement strand
TATTTTATTTAAAAAATTCTGGGAGGGGGATCGTAATATGGATGGGATAAAAAATTAATTTGAAATTGGGAAAGAGTTTTGGAAAATGCTTTCCTTAACTTTTGGAAAGAAGTTATTTTCCTTAAATTTGAGGAAAGTTAATTGATTTGGAAAATATTTTCCAAAACATTTAAGCCAACCAAACATGAGAAAATGAAAAAATATTTTCCTCCATACGAAACATAGTCGTAATGGAACAAGATTAATCATCACAAGACTTGGAAATCGTGTTATTGAAGCAAAAGTTTTATCAGGTAATATGTCACTCCCCGGGAGGGTACCCTAGACTTGGCCAACACTCAAAGACTATTGCTAGTCCACAAGCAAACCACTTGGCCTCATCACAATCATACAATCAATATTTAATGTATCATCATAAGACTAAATATAGTAAAAGGGGTGGACAATCTTGAAACGATGCCAAAAAGTGCTCAAAATTGTGCCTCAAAAGTGCTCGGTATCGTAATTTGCATATATCTCAAAATACGTGTGCAATATTGAAAATCCTACTTCGCATTCTTGTTCAGGGGGTCACAATTAGGGGGAGAAGGGTCTAACCCCAATTTAAGAGCAACTGTAGCAAAATTTGAAAATCAGAAAAATGCAATTTCCAAAGACAATCCGCTCCCCTGGTGCAACATGCCAAGGCCGCGGTCCTATGTATTTTTTTGTCCAGTTTTTTTATCTCAGTCCTAGACTTTTGGGTCTTGGACCTAAGTGTTCCCAAATGTGAAAATACCTATGCTTAGCCATATTTCACCCTCATATCATCCAAAATATTTCCCAATACTCACTCAAACACTTACCCATATTTTCACTCCTAAATTCAAGTTCCAAAATCTCTTCTAGATCTAAGGATTTCCTTCAGGGTTGTTCTTCAAACTTTAAATCTCCACCTCTAATCTTCACCAAATTCATCTCCAAGCTAAGGTATGTGAGTTTCAATCATTAGGTGCTTTCACCTATAGTGCCCAATCCTCTTTTCTACTTAAAATGTATGATCTAAAGTTGGTTTACTCATGGGACTTGATTAATATAAATTCCACTGCATACTGAATTAGTGTTTCATGAATGTATGATTGTTTTTGCATGTCTTAAGCTATGAATCTATGATCTATTGAAAGGATTGGTGAAATATTTTGATGTTTATTGCTTGAGGGTGCTACAAAGTATCTATTGAAGCTTTTACATTGAAATTACTAGTATGATCTCACTCTTGAATTGTATGGTTTTTACACTAGCATTAAACACCCTCTAAGTGTTTGATAAAATATCCAATTATGGTTTCTTGAGGAATTGAAGGTCCAATGCTTGAGATATGATATGATTGATGTTATGATGAAATGAGCTTATGTAAAAGATATATTATATATAAAGTGTTGCATTAGACCATGCCCGATCTGGGGGGACTAAGAGTCCAAAAGCTTGTGTATATGATATATCCTATATAAAGTGTTGCATTAGACCATGCCCGACCAGGGGAAACTAAGAGCTCGAATAACCTAGATGGGGGTTTATACTCATCAACCATACGAGGGGTTTGTACTTTTCCACTAGGGTGATAGGGTGAGATTATCATCAACCATGTGAGGGGTTTGTACTTCACCACCAGGGTGATGGGGTAAGATCATCATCAACCAACTAAGGGGTTTGTACTTTGGAAATCATACTTGGTCTCTTTTACATATATGATATCCTATATAAGTTTGAGTTACTTAAGCTTGTTTTACTCAAGCATTGATCGTGCATGCTATATTGTTATATGATGTCTATTGCCTATTGTTATGCATTTTGATTATGATGCCCATCTCTTGTTGCATTTCATCCTACATACTTAGTACTTTCAAACGTACTAACGCATACTCTTGCCTACATGATATCACCATAAAGGAAATGGAGCCTAAGTTGATCATTCTCCTCTACGTGGCTAGCTCGGTATCATTCAAGCTAGTTGGTGACTCCTCCATTCTGGGACGTTGGTCTATGATTCTCTTATTATGTATTGAGACACTCTTCTTTATTTTCTATTTTACTACAAGGGTGAGCCCGATTTCTTTGTCTTAGTCCCTGCTCCTATCCATGTAGTAGAGGTGCTGTTGGACATGCTATGTATCTATGTTATGAGCCTTGACTCTTTTGTCTCTAGGTGTTGATGTTATGCAAGCATTCCATTAGTCCCAATTCCCTTTGTTTATATTTCTTATGCTAGTTTACATTGCTTTCAAGACCAAGGATGTGTAATAATATGCTATAAGGCTTGTTTAGTGTTCCTTCGGGTTCCCCATTCACCGGTCATGTCTAGGCCCTAGGCTTGGGTCGTGACAAAGATGATATCAAATCACTAGGTGGATAGATTCTCAGAGTCCAACACACCATGTCAATTAGAGTCTTATTCATGGTTGTGTTGTGTACCATAACTATGAATAAGAGGCTATAAGACTTTTTAGGAAATGTTTCACTTCTTCCTAATCTATGTCATGCGATAGAGTTAGATCCATTAGGGCTTATTGCTAATCCCTCACCATTACATTTCAGGATATATCTCAAGCTACTCAAGATGGTGATATGTTAAATGCGGAGGTTCGTAATGCTCTATGGGTAATGGCCAAAGGAGTGACAAAATTGGCAACTCAACTCAATCAACAAGTTGGTGCTCCCAAGACTTCTAATGGTGGGGGAAGAGGTAGTGAGGCCAAAAGTGCCCGTGTTGAGGGTAAGTTCCAAAATTCCTAGGAGAGAGATTGAGGTGGTGTGCTGCCTTATGCTGGTTGCCCAAAATGTGGTAGAGGCCATGATGGCTCATGTTTGAAAGGTACTAATAGTTGTGGGGAGATGGGTCATACAATGAAGGAGTGCCCTCATGAGCGTAAAAAGGGAAAAAGAGGTGATGGTAGTGCGGAAAGGCCTAAATACGGAAAGTGTGGGGAGGGCCATGGTGGCCTAAGTTGGAAGAAGTCTAATGCTTGCTTGGGTAGTAGTGGATTTGGGCTCGAAGTTAGTGGTTGCCTTCTTGCTCAATGAAAGGAGGTGATGTGGGATGACTAATCCTAATTGTCGAGGGTGTGGGAAGAACCACAGTGGCTCATGTTGGAGGAACACTAGTGCTTGCTTTTGGATGTAGTAAAATGGGTCACAAGCTAGTGGATTATCAATTTATTCTAAGGGGGTGTAAGGGTGGTCAACTTTTGTATCGAGGTGGTCATGTTGATCAAGTGGCTCAAGAAGTGTATGAGATGCTTAATACTATTACCAGTAAGTTAAAGTTCCCTTGTCTTTGATGTGCATCATTGATAGGCCCAGTGTGCCACTATTTTTTCTCTATTCATTTTTGTTGCTAGTGGAGCTTCTTGTGTTCCCAAGTTATTGTGTGGACCTTTGATGTCCATCCTTTTGTGGAGTATATGGTTGCTAGGAGATTCATAGGAGTTGATCCAATTTTGTGTTGCATTAGGTCTTGCTTTGTTGCATGTTGGAGTTGGTATGGTGGATTTTAATGTCATTATAGGGATGGAATAGTTGCATGCATGTTGTGTCTTCATGGATGGTAGGACCAGTAGAGTTAGATCCCGACTCCCTATTGAGCAATTGTTGAGTGGGAGGTGGTTAAGTGGTAGAAAGGAAGGTAGGTCCATTTCATGTCTTAAGGTACAATTGATCCCTAAGGTGTTGCATTTATCATCTTGTAAGAAGTGCAGGTGTTGAACCTAAGTTGTTTTGTTTATAGAATTGTTGTTGGTGGTAGATGAGGCCTTTAATGTTCCTTTCTGATATTTTGAAATTGGGATAGTGTCTTTTGGCTTGACTACACATTTAACTAAGAATAAGAACAAAGGATTTTGAAATTTAAAAAAAAAAATCAAGTCATCAACGAAAAGAGAGGGATTCAAACCCTCGGTATGATTAACTCGTACAACAAATTAGCAATTCGCCGCTTTAGTCCACTTAGCCATCTCTCCCAATTGAAAAAAATAATTACTACATGAGATAACACATAAGATAAAGGTAAGAATCTTTCTCTCTTTTCTTTTTTATATATTATATAGATATGTACAACTTTTATCATTAATTTCCTTTATCTCCTTTATCTCTTTATCTAAAGTAAAGGAAGGGCTCAGAAGAGCCAAGAATATCAAGAAAAATAAAGAAGACCCAAACATCTCATTATGCACGAGTGGCTATCGCGCCTAACCTTTGAAATTGAGCTGCTTCTCTCTCTTGTTCCTTATCTGGTATGCCCATAAGTATCATGATTGAGATCTTTAGTCCATACTCTAATAGGCTTATGGTGGTTTTGGTGATGATATGATGGTTCATTTTCCTAATGAATTAGTGCATGTGAGTTATTTGAAGGTAGTACTACAAAGTTTAAGGAAGAAAGTTGGATGCTAAATAGGAGAAGTGGGAGTTTGGTTGTAAGAGGTTGCCTTCCTAGACCGTGTGGTGCTAGGTGATGGTATTAAAGTGGACCCTAGTAAGACGAAGGAGATTAGAGATTGACCTAGACCTTTGAACCTATAGGATATTAGGAGCTTCTTGGGCTTAGCGTGCCAATACCACAGGTTGTGAATAGGTCATCTTCTATTACTTCTCATATGACTTAGTTGACCTTAAGTAAGGCCAATGTTGTGACCAATATTTTGAGTAGGGCAAGTTTATAGCTTTGGGAGTTGCTATCTGTTGTGTGATTCCTTTGTGCTAATAGGATTTGTGTGTGTATCCCGGATGGTTGCATGAGTCCATAGTGGCTAGAAGAGATCTATGAGGGTTGCCTTATGTCATCATTGCATAGAGTCTTGTCTTGTGATCTTGATTGGACTTAGTTTGAGGTGTTGGAGGTCATGGGGTAGTTTGGGCTACTTGCATAGCATGCTTCAAATGTGTGTAGAACTCGTAAGGTTGTAATATGACTGGGGATGGTCGATTTATTTGGTCAACTACAATGGGTTAGTCACTTCTCTAGGATTAATCTTTGGTACTCGTTTTTTCGCTAAGTAAGCATGAGGGTATGTGATATCCCTAAGTGTCTTTTTGGACTAGAAGTGAGCATTATTAGTATTGGTGGAGTTGTTTGGTTGACTTATGCACCGTTGGCTGGGTTTCTTGAATAGGGTCTCAAAACCCTACCTTGATAGGTTTGTGATGGTCTCTAGTGATGAGGTATTGATTTGTTTTGAGCTTGTGAATCATTTGGGGGTAGTGTTGCATGTCTTAGAGGATGAGAGGTTGTTTGCTAAATATGATAGGTGTGCATTGTGGATAACAAGAAGGTGGTTAGAGTTCCTTAAGGATTATGATATGAGTGTGCATTATTTCCCCGTTGAGGCTAATATTATGGTTGATACTCTAAGTGGGGTGCCTATGGGTACCCTAGCATACATGGATAATGGTAGCAAAGGGGAGACTAGTGGGGTCCATCGATTAATTAGATTGGAAGTTAGGCAGAGGCAAGTTGAGGATGGTAGTATAGTGTTCTTGGTGGTTCCAACTCTTCTTTGGTCGAGGAGGTCTAGTTTAAGCAAGGCCTTGATTTTGCCTTATTAGAGTTGGAAGTTTTGGGTGGAAAGATGGTAGAGTGGAGGCTGTCTACCAAGGGGGAGATTGTAGTTCGTGGCAACAAGTGGAATAGGTATGGTTAAGGTTGACAAATGAGTTATGGTTGTGATTCTTTTAGAGTGTAGAGGAAGTTGGTAAGGTTGCATATGGATGGGACTTGACTAGGGATATGGATATGGTTCGTCCAGTTCTTCATGCTTCTTTGATTGAGTGGATGAGTTAGTGACTCTAGTGCTATAGAACTCTTTTGGGTTATAGGGTTTGTGGAAAGATAAGTTGGCTTAGGAGAAGGTCCCGGTGGAGGTGTTGGATGGATGAGCGGATAAGTTGATTAACGAGGATGTGATGTTCAGTAAGGCCCTCTCAAAAGAATCATCAAGTCAAAGGTGTCTCCATGGAAGCCAAAGTGGTCTTGTCGGAGCAATATTCATACCTAATTCACTCTAATCAAGCCTAAGATAGCGACTAAGTTCTTCATGTAATTTCAAGTCTTATGTTTCAGCTCCAGTGTCATCCATGTGTATTCATGTTTAAGTTGGCAAATTTGTGATGATTTTACACTTATGTTGAGATTTTGAAAATGGTGTTTTAAATGTAATGCTGCATTCTTGTTAGGACTGATTTTTTTATGCTCACTCTTGTCTTGTACGTCCCTTTTATATTTAGGGACGAATGTTCCCAAGGGTGAGATATTGAAACGATCCCAAAAAGCGCCCAAAAATGTACCTCAAAAGTGTCTAGAATCGTAATTCCCATATATCTCAAAATCCATGCGTGATATCGAAAATCCGACTTCATATTCTTGTTCGGGGAGTCAAAATTAAGGGGGTAGGGTCTACCCCAATTTAAGAGCAACCGTAGCAAAATTTTAAAATCACAAAAATGCAATTTCCAGAGACAATCTGCACCCCTGGCGCGACGCGCCAAGGGTGCACTCCTATGTATTTTTTTGTCCAGTTTTTCTATCTCGGTCCAAGACTTTTGGCTCTTGGGCCTAAGTGTTCCCAAATGTGAAAATACCCATACTTAGCAATATTTCACCCTCATATCGTCCAAAACATTCCCCAATACTCACTTAAACACTTACCCATATTTTCACTCCTAAATTCAAGTCCCAAAACCTTCTTTCTGATCTAAGGATTTCCTTCAAGGTTCTTCTTCAACCTTCAAATCTCCACCTCCAATCTTCATCAAGTTCATCTCCAAGCTAAGGTATGTGGGTTTCAATTATTGGGTCCTTTCACCCATGGTGCCCAATCCTCTTTTTTTACTTAAAATGTGTGATTTAAAGTTGATTTACTCATGGGTCTAGATTATTATAAATTCTACTGCATACTGAATTGGGGTTTCATGAAAGTATGATTGGTTTAGCATGTTGTGAGCTATGAATCTAAGATCTATTGAAAGGATTGATAAAGGCTTTTGACGTTTATTGCTTGGGGGTGTTACTAAGTATCTATTGAAGCTTTTATATTTAATTGACTAGCATGATTTCACTCTTGACTTGTATGGTATTACACTAGCACTACACACTCTCTAACTATTTGATAAAATGTCTGGTCATGGTTTCTTGAGGAATTGAAGGTCCAAAGCTTGAGATATGATATAATTGATGTTATGACAATAAAATGAGCTTATGTAAATGATATATTGTATATAAAGTATTATATTAGACCATGCTCGATTCAGGGGGACTAAAAGTCCAGATAAATGAGATGGGGATTTGTACTCATCAACCATGCGAGGGGTTTGTACTTTGCCACAAAGGTGATAGAGTGATTATCATCAACCATAAGAGAGGTTTGTACTTCATCACCAGGGTGATGGGGTGAGATCATCATCAACCAACCAAGGGGTTTGTACTTTGGAAATCTTGCTTGGTCTCTTCTACACATATGATATCTTGTATAAGTATAAGTTAAAGCATGTTTTACTTAAGTATTGATCGTACATGCCATATTGTTATATGATGTCTATTTGCCTATTGTTATGCATTTTGATTATGATGCCCATCTCTTATTGCATTGCATCCTACACACTTAGTACTTTCAAATGTATTAATGCATACTCTTGCTTACATGATATCACCATGTAGGAACCGGGGCCTAAGATGATCATCCTCCTCCACGTGGCTAGCTCGGTATCATTCAAGCTAGTTGGTCAGTCCTCCATTCTGGGGACGTTGGTCTATGATTCTCTTATTATATATTGAGAGACTCTTCTTCATTTCCTATTTTGACAGTGAGAGTGAGCCTGGTTGCTTAATCTTGGCCTCCACTCTTATCCATATAGTAGAGGTGTTGTTGGACGTGCTATGTGTCTATGTTATGAGCGTTGACTCTTTTGTCTCTGGGTGTTGATGTTATGCAAGCTTCCCCTTAGTCCCAATTCTCCTTGTTTATGTTTCTTATGTTGCTTTACATTGCTTTCGCGACCAAGGATGTGTAATGGTATGATCGGGTTCCCCTTTCGCCGGTCACATCTTGGCCCTAGGCTTGGGTCATGACAAACCTCTAAGTAAATGATCAAATCATCTCAATAAGACTAGTAAGATTAAAACTATTTATTCTACTTATGACAAATCAAACTCTAGTCTATGAACTGTTCAATGGTGCCAATGACAGACACATGGCGACCTTAACACAAAATAAATCTAATCTAAAGTCTAACTCTAAAAAGTAAGATGAAACCAATCATGTGCATCTTCTGAAGCCAATGAGGACTCGCTAATCAGCTAATGGTTTAAATAAATCTTCGCCAAAGAGCCTGTTGATGATCTCTAGTACCTATCTTTGCATCATGAAATGATGTCGTCTAAATGGATGTTAGTACGTGTATTATGTGAGTAAGTAAAATGGCAAAATGAAACATGTATCATGGTAGAATACAATCAATTTAGATAACTCAAATCAAGAGATCAGGAACTCCTTAGCATGTCAAATGTCTATCTAAAGCAAGAATACATAGTAGACAATGACCCATCAATAGAATTCAATCCAATCTGAATCCAATCCAATCCAATCAAAGTACTATAAGTATAAAACCTATCTGGGAGTTTCTCTTATCTGACAACAATCACTTATAAGCCAATGATTGTACAACAATTCCGCTGATATTATCATAGTCATTTTATACTTGCCAGATCAAGAACAAATAAAATCCATAATGGATTCGGTCAATGAAGTCTTCTATTATTTCAGGGACATCTAATCAAGAGGGGACATCTAATTTAATAGTCCAATCCTCACCTATGCTTGGCAACATAGTTAATGAGTTCGAGTTGGGCTTACTCTTACTCATTTTGGTGCTTGATACTCCTCCCAATACTCAATGATAATAAGAAAATCTATCTCAATCAATTAGTCTCATAAGGACTCTTATTAATCCATCAGCTCTATCACAATTGGGCCATTCACCCTATTAATCATCAAATCAACTCAATTCTCAATGATATTTTTCAAAGGAGCTTAGATCGATCATTAAGAAGACCATTAATAAGACTAATCTTTAGTGTAAATTATGGGAATTCTTAGGACCATCAAGTTCTATCAACCTATCATGATGGTTACATCACAATCAAATTCAACATTCTCAAATCAAGGCTCTAGGCTAAATCCCTAGGCCCATTCATTCAATCTTATATATAATAACATATAGGGTTTATGCAGTAACTCATAAAAACTATTTAAATTAAACTTTATGATAATCTTCAACATATGAAAATACGTAGAATGTATATAATTTAGAAAAAAACCTTCAAGAAATATGCATGGGGACTTAATACATTTACAATCTTGTTATTACCATCAATGAGGGAGCATGGAAGGATAATTTCATTCTGTAGTTCAGCCTTATATACTTGGTATGGGATTTAACAATTAACTTTTCAAGAGTTCATTCTCAATTCACTTGAACCCTTGCTCTTCCTCTCTTCTCCTTAGCCCTAGTCATGATTAAAAGTTTAAAAAGGCTAAGGAACGAGTGAAAACACTTTTTATGCTCAAAAAGAGATATTTTGATCATGTTTTAAGTTTAGGAGGGGTTGGAAAATTTCTGAAATGCCCCTCATGAAGAATTGAAAATGTTTCCCTCGTTGTACCATGTCTACATTATGGACTTGGTCATTTTTGGGGTTCTTCGTCAAAAATTTTCTTATAGAGTTTTCTAATCCCATTGAAAGTACTGGGATCACAACTATTAATAACTAAGTGTAAATCTATGAAAAGGATATGGACATGTCGTGCACTTCTCTAGAATTGTATTTTTGCTTCGAAAAATTATGTTTTGATCTGGTTGATCTAAAAATCAATCAAGACCCTTTTCCTACATAATTTTTCACACTAATCACATTTCCTGCCTCGGATTTGCCGACAAAGTTTGGGAAGATGCATTATGCAAGTGTCTCTCATCTAAGGGTATTTTGATAATTTTATTAGATGTTAAATTATCTCCCCTTTGGAATCATTTATGCTCGAATAAAGAGTAACTAAAGATGAACTCGAGGTATGAACAATAATAATGACTCCTCTTGACAATTAATAAACTAATCAAACTATCAACCAATTAATAGTCTAGACAATCACTATTCAGACTAAAAAATAGAAAAATCAACTCAAGTTAAGGGTTGGTTATTACCTTCAACATTCTCATTATTAGTCCTGAATAGATATGGGTATTTGGCTTTTATATCCTCCTCAGCCCCACATGGCTTTCTCAACAAATTGATTTCTCCATAGGACTTTGACTGAGGTTATCTGTTTGGTTCACAACTTGAGCACCTGACAATCAACAATCTAGATTGGAACCTCTTCACAGTATAGGCTACCATTCACTCCAATACTCTCAATAGGGATTACCAATGAAGGATCTCCTAAGCATATCTTCAACATCGAGACATGAAAAAGTAGATGAATCGCGTCTAGCTCATAAGGTAACTCTAACTCATAAGTAGCCTTCCCAATCCTCTTCAAAATTTTATAGGGGGTAATATAGCGAGGACTTAGCATCCCTTTTTTCTCAAATCTCATGTCACTGTTCATGGATGACATTTTCAAGTATACTCAATCATTAACCTCAAACTCTAAGTCTCTTCTTCTCACATCAATGTAAGATGTCTATCGACTTTGTGCAGTCTTCAACCATTCTCTAATAACCTTCACCTTCTCCATAGATTAATAAACCATGTTTGGATCATTTAACTTGGCTTCACCAACTTCAAACCGCCCAATCAGTGATCTACATCTCCTCCTATACAAAGTCTTATAGGGAGCTATCTGAATACTTGCGTGATAGCTATTGTTATATGTAAACTCTATCAAGGGTAGGTGATTATCCCAGTTACCCGTAAAGTCAAGGTGACTTGCCCTCAATATGTCCTCCAATATCTGAATTGTACATTCTGCTTGGCCATCTGTTTGAGGATGAAAGGCAGTACTTAGGTTTACCTTAGAACCCAATCCTTTCTAAAATGATCTCCAAAATTAAGATGTGAATTGAGCTCCTCTGTCTATAATGATGGATAGGGGAACTCCATCCAACCTAGCAATCATGCAGATTTACAACTTGCAATATACTTTTGCAGGGTCGGTTATCTTAACCACTATGAAATGAGCTAATTTAGTCATCCTATCCACAATCACCCATATCAAGTCATGGTGCTTTTGAGATGTTGGTAGATCAGTAATGAAGTCCATGTTGATCATCTCTCACTTCCGTTAAGGAATCTCAAAGTTCTGAGCCAATCAACATGGTTTTTGATACTTAACTTTAACTTGTTGACAATTCGGGCACTTGGAAACGAACAAAGTAATATCCTTCTTCATTCCACTCAACTAATAGACATCCCTCAAGTTGTGGTACATCTTAGTAGAGCCACGATGGATGAAGTATCTAGAGCTGTGGGCCTCATCCATAGTTCTATCTTGAACACTATCAAAATTTGGTACACATATTCTATTCTGGTATCTCAACACACTATCTCCCCCTTTGCAGAAAATCATCACCTTCTGTTTATGGAAAACTTCCTTCAATTATATTAGAACAAGAACTTGGTCTTGATTTTCTTTCACTCCGCTACAAAATATGAAGCGGGTCTTTTTGGACATTGACTCCTCCTTCATCATTCTTTTCGAATTGAACACCCAATCAAGCTAATATATGCACTTCCTTAGGCAACTCTTTCTTCATTTCCTCAACATGGTTAGTACTACCCATGGACAAGCTGCTAAGAGTGAAACCAATAATGTTAGCTTTACCTGGGTGGTAGAGAATACTCATGTCATAGTCCTTAAGGAACTCCAACCATCTGCTCTTGCACAAGTTGAGCTCTTTTTAGCCGAAGAAGTATTGCAGGCTCTTGTGGTCAGTAAACACATCCATATGTACTCTGTATAATTAGTTGCACCAAATCTAAAATGCAAATACCACTGCTAGTAACTCAAGATCATGGGTTGGATAGTTCTTCTCATAAACCTTAAGTTGTTTAGAAGCATAAACTATCACTTTTCCCCTATACATCAACAAATAACCCAATCCCACTCTTGATGCATCACAATATATAACAAAATCCTCTGTCCTATCAGGTAAGGTCAAAACCAGTGCAGTAGTCAGTCTTGTTTGTAGATCTTGGAAGCTCTTCTCATATTTGTCGGACAATTGAAAGTTGACCTTTGTCTGTGTTAGTCTATTAAATGGTGAGGATATGGAAGAAAATCCTTCAGTGAATCTGCGGTAGTAGCTTGCCAACTCTGAGAAACTTCTTATGTCGATTGGAGAAGTTGGTCTAGGCCTGTTTTTAACTGCCTCAATGATGTTGCCCAAGTTACACTTCTTTTTAGAGGATAAAGTTGTCGCTGTCAAGAAATATAACCTAACAAAGGTTAGGGTCAAACCTATCATGACCCAAGCCTAGGGCCTAGATGTGGCACGGTGAATGGGGAATTGGAAGGGACTCCAATCAAGCCTCATAACATATCATTACACATCTTTGGTTGCGGAAGCAATAAAATAACAATAGGAGATAGTAAAGAGGGGATTCGGGGCTAAGGGACATCTTTCATATCATAAAACATCATACAGTGAAAGAGAGTCATGGCTCAGAGCAACATTACACAACTTGTCCAACAACACATCGAAACATAGAACTTAGCGGGGGCCATGAAAAGCACCTGGGCTCACCCTCATAGTCAAAACATACAATAAAGAAAAGAGAAACTATACATAGCATAAATCAAGAGAACTATGTCTCGAAGTTGAGGACTCACCAACTTGCTTTGAGAGATATTACACTACATCATGTAGGCATAAAATATGCGTTAGTAGGTTTGAATATACTAAGTATGTAGGATGCAATTCAACAATTGATAAGAAGCATAGTTAAAATGCATAATTAGGCAATAGATGAACATATAACAATATGGCATGCAAGAATGATGCTTGGAGTAAACATGCTTGTATAGAACATATTATATGTGTAGGTATAGACCATTATCATAGACCAAGCAACTTAGTACTTCGAACCTAAGGAAGACCACCCCTTAGAAGTGATTGAGGTACCAACCGTTCAATTGGTTGATAGACATGACCACCCTCCACCATCTGTGATTGAGGTACCAATCCCTCAGTTGGTTTATGGCTTACCACCCCCATCCAAGGTGATTGAGGTACCAACCGTTCAATTGGTTGATAGACATGACCACCCTCCACCATCTGTGATTGAGGTACCAATCCCTCAGTTGGTTTATGGCTTACCACCCCCATCCAAGGTGATTGAGGTACCAACCTATCAATTGGTTGATGGCTTACCACCCCCATCCGAGATGATTGAGGTACCACCCCCTCAATTGGTTGATAGCAAACTCCCCCCATCCAAGGTGATTGAGGTACCAACCTATCAATTGGTTGATGGCTTACCACCCCCATCCGAGATGATTGAGGTACCAACCCTTCAATTGATTGATGGCTTACAACCCCCATCCGAGATGATTGAGGTACCAACCCCTCAATTGGTTGATAGCAAACTACCCCCATCCAAGGTGATTGAGGCATCACCCCTCAATTGTCTATGGACAACTGACAATACAGTAGATACATCTCATGAAATCAACTTATTCATATAACACTTTCATCATCATAAATTCACTTAACTCATGTTCCAAGCATTAGGCCTTCAACTAATCAATATACATTAACCGAACATTTTATCAAACATTTGTGGGCGTGCAATCCTAGTGTAAAACCATGCAATTCAAGAATAAAATCGTGCAAGTAAATTCAATGTAAAACCACCCACTAACACTTGGTAATATCCTCATGCAATATACATCAAAACCCTTCATCAAATCACAAAATAGATCTAAGATTCATAGCTCAAAACATGGAAAAATAGTCACACTCTCACAAAACCCCAACATAGTTCATAGCCAAATTCATAGTAAGTAAGACCCATAAGTAAACTATCATAAATGTCACGACCCAACCCCGTGGGCCGTGACTAGTGACCGAATTGGGCACCCAAACATAATCACAAAGCCGAGTTACAACCAGATGACTTATATTCTAAAAAAGATTTTTGGCAAAGTTTCCTTTGTTTTACGGACTATCCCAAAATAACCCTACACATTAGAAGATACCAACAGAGATCATACAGAGTCAACAGAACAACATATATACATATACGAGCTGACAAGGCCGCCATGGCAGGTAAAGCCGCCCAACATACACATCCAGCAAGTCTAGTCAAACGGACTGGGCATAACCCACACATATATGTCCACAAACCTCTAAACATACTGACAGAATCATAGGACGGGACAGGGCCCCATCATACCCCGAATAAACATATGCAAAATAACGAACAAGTATATGTACCAAAAGTAGGCTCCGAAGTAAGGGGAGCACTTGAAACAGCAAGAGGGTGTCCATGGCTAGTAGGTCACCAAACTATATGTTAGAACCTGCGGGCATGAAACGCAGCCTCCGAAGAAGTGGGTCAATACGTAATACGTACTGAGTATGCAAAGCATAAAGTACAGAATATAAGTCTGAGTAGTAATCGAAACAAAAGTATGGAAGGTAAATACATAACAAAAAATATCAAAATGTTTACTTTCAAAATACAAATCATAAATAGGGCATAGGAAATATGGTCGCCTGGACGTCAATGGCGCCATAACACAGCATAACACCAGAAAGTTTCAAATCTCCAAATCTCCGTCATATATCACAACACTAAAATAGAATGAGTGAGCCAGGCATTACGTATCGCCGTTCCTGTACTCACCCAAACACAGCATACTACCAAACACAGCATAACACGGGAGGATATCACAATGCGCACGACAACCAACCGATTCGGAAATCGGCGAACTATATCATAGTAGGCACGAGCGGAGTAGTGAGGAATCATATGCATAAAATCATTGTCATAAATTCAAAAGATAAGTAAAACCTACTTTAACTAAGGCATGCCAAAAAAAAAGGTTGCTTTACATACCTCAAACACTTTCCAATAAATTCCCAATGCAAGCCAAATCCAACTTATGCTTCAGACTGCCCAAGGTCTACAAAAAAGTCATAAAATGCTACACAATTCGCTAAATACTTTTTGGGCATTAAATTCTAATTTTGCCCCTAATTCTACATAAATTGGGGCAGCATTTCCCCTGAAAATAGGCCACCCCGAGAATTCAACTCGGCCCAATTAATCAACAACAACAACAACAATAACCTAGCAACATCAATAATCAATTCAAAAGGCAACATAATAACAATAGCTCTCTTTATCATTATTTAACAATATTCATAAATCCGACTAGCACACTAGATACACACACAATAATAGCTCTCTTTCTCATCATCTTAACAATATTCATAAATTCACCTAGCACACTACCTACACATATGGATGGTGTCCAATCATTCCTTCACTCTACAATGATCATAATATCCTAATTAGGCATCAATTCATAGTTCCAAAATAACACAACATATCACAACACATACATACTTCACACGGCCCAACCACTATCACACACAATTCACTTCCAATATTCCATATTTCATGATTTTCCTCCATTTTAACATACTACAATATACTTATGACCTTTATAACACATTAAACAAGATCAAATCTTACCTTTCCACTTCAACTCCACAAATGGTCTAGGGTTTCCAAAAGTCAGAAATTAGATGGTTAATTGCTCCAACAACACTTCCACGCTACTTATGGACCTCAATATAGTAGGTTTTTATCAACAAATAATTTTTAGAATGGATAGAAATGATTTTCAAAATTTCTTGTGCTAGGCCGAGAGCACTCTTGATGTTCTTCAACTTTGGCTTCTTATTTTTCTAAGTATGAAATGATAAGAGATAAAGGGATCATCTCTTATATATATACAAGACTTGGCCACTTGTCCATGGGCCGACTCCATCTTGTTGTTCCAATTAAAATTTAACACAAGTTTATGTGGGCACCACCTAATTAATTCATGATCTCTAACTTTTAAAAATTTCACTTTTGGTCCCAAACTTTTCCTAATTGATCCAATTAAGGACATATGGGTTCTAACATCCTCTCCCCCTTAGAACATTTGTCCTCGAATGTTAAACCAGCCTTATGAGTCATATAAATAATTTGGGGGAGTTTCCTTTTTAATTATCACAACAATACACATTCATTGGTCAATAATTTCTTTATCAAGCAACAAAATCAAGCGAAGAATTGAATTACCTGTAGGTACTGAAAACAAGTGAGGATACTTCTTCTTCATCTGTTCTTCCGCTTCCCAGGTAATTTCCTCTTGGTTATTATTTCGCCATAGCACTTTAACAGAAGCCACATCTTTATTTCGTAACCTTTTCACCTAATGATCCAATATGGCTACGGGTTGCTCTTCATAAGATAATTCTTCTGTGACCTGGATATCATCTATAGGGAAGGCTCTAGAAGGGTCGCCAATACACTTATGAAGCATAAAACATGAAATACCGAGTGTACTACTTTCAAATCTGTTGGCAGATCTAACTCATAGGCAACCTTGCCTATTCTACGAACAATTTGATATGGCCCAATATATCTCAGACTAAGCTTTCCATTCTTACCAAACCTCATAACACCTTTCATAGGTGACACTTTAAGAAAAACCCAATCACCAATCTGAATCTCTAA
>DF357491.1:91488-112280 GCA_000787875.1 Solanum virginianum | reverse complement strand
CAATCTGAATCTCTAAATATCGATGGTGATTATCTGTATAAGAATTTTACCGACTCTGGACCCCTAATAATCTCTCAAATAAGTTTTACCTTATCCACTGCCTGCTGTATCACGTCCGGGCCAATTAACTCAGTCTCTCCAACAGTAAACCAACCGATTGGTGACCTACACTTTCTACCATACAATGCCTCATAAGGTGCCATATGAATACTGCAGTGGTAGCAGTTATTATAAGCAAATTCAATAAGCAGCAAATGATTATCCCAGCTACCCCTGATATCAATAACATAGGCCCGCAACATATCTTCCAATGTTTGAATAATACGCTCGGCCTGTCCATCAAACTAGGGGTGAAATGTTGTACTGAGACTCACCTGTGACCTCAAATAGCCTGAAATGATCTCCAGAAATTTGCTATGAACTGGACACCTTTGTCGGAGATAACAGATATGGGAACACCATAAAGTCGTACAATCTCCCTGATATAAAGCCTAGCATAGTCCTCAGCTGAGTAAATAGTTCAAACTAGAAGAAAATGGGCTGATTTTGTCAGTCGATCAACAATAACCCAAATGGAATCACATCTCTGTGGAGTGCGAGGTAAACCTATAACAAAATCTATATTAATGATTACCCACTTCCATGTCGGTATCTCCATCTCCTGCAATAGCCCACCGGGCTTCTGGTGTTTAATCTTAACCTGCTGGCAATTCGAACACTAAGCGATGAACTCTGTTATGTCTTTCTTTATACCATCCCACCAATATAAACATCTGAGATCATGGTACATCTTCGTCGACCTTGGGTGAATAGAATAGCAAGAACAATGTGCCTCATCCAAAACCTATCCCCACAAACCTGCAACATTAGGCACACATAACCTGCCCCTAAATAATAATGTTGCATCAGAGGTAAGTTCAAATAGGGTATTTCCCTTTTTAAGGACTGTGTCTCTATACTGAGCCAGAATAGGATCCTTGTACTGACGCTGCTTAATCTATTTTGTAATGGAAGATTCAGCCATACCTCGAACAGAAACCCCAATATCTCCAGAATCAGCCAAACGAACTCCAAGACTAGCCAGCTGATGAATATCATGGACCATCTCTCTCTTCTCTGAAGGCGTGCCCGCTAAACTACCCATGGACTTGTGGCTAAGTGCATTTGCCACAATGTTAACTTTCCCAGGATAGTAGAGAATATCAATATCATAATCTTTTAGTAACTCTAACCACCTCCGCTATCGCAAGTTCAGCTCCTTCTGTTTAAAGATGTACTCGAGGCTCTTAACCTCCGCCGCCGCACGTTCAGCTCCTTCTACTTAAAGATGTACTGGAGGCTTTTGTGATAAGTATAAATATCAACATGAACCCCATATAAATAATATCTCCACATCTTCAAGGCATAAATCACTGCAGCTAACTCCAAATTATGAGTAGGATAATTCTTTTCATGTTTCCTAAGCTGCCGGGAAGCATAAGCTATCATCCTATCGTGCTGCATCAGCACACACCCTAAACCAACACAAGAGGCATCACAATAGATCACATATCAATCTGGACCCTCGGAAAGAGTCGAGACTGGAGCCGTAGTCAATTTCTCCTTTAACAACTGAAAGCTATGCTCACAAGCATCAGACCACTAGAATTTCCCTCCCTTCTAAGTTAGCCTTGTCAAAGGCATTGAAATAGAAGGAAATTTCTCCATAAATCTTCGATAATAACTAGCTAATCCCAGGAAGCTACGTACCTCTATCGGCGTCGTCGACCTAGGCCAATTCTTTATGGCCTCAATCTTCTGGGAATCCACCCGAACACTGTCAGCTCCTATAATATATCCCAAAAATGCCACCGAAGACAGCCGAATTCACACTTAAAAAATTTAGCATATAATTTCTGGTGGCGAAATGTGTCAAGCATCGTCCTCAGATGATCTACGTGCTTCTCTTCTGTTTGAGAATAGACCAGAATGTCATCAATAAACACGATCACGAACATATCCAAGAACGGTCTGAATACTCGATTCATAAGATCCATGAATAAGATTGGAGTATTCATCAGCCCTAAAGATATAACTCTGAATTCATAATGCCCATACCGGGTCCTGAATGCTATCTTAGGAATATCCTCCTCCCGTACTCGCACCTGGTGGTAACCCGACCACAGGTCTATCTTTGAGAAACATTTAGCTCCCTCCAACTAGTCAAAAAAATCATCAATCCTAGGGAGGGGGTATTTATTCTTTATCATTACCTTATTCAGCTGCCGATAATCAATGCACATCCGCAGCAATCCATCTTTCTTCCTCACAAATAATACCGAAGCTCCCAAGGGTTACATACTAGGTCAAATAAAACTCTTCTCTAATAGATCTCTCAGCTGCTCTTTCAATTCCTTTAATTTTGCCACAACCATTTTATACGAAGGAATAGAAATAGGATGAGTGCCTGGCAGCAGATCTATAGCAAACTCTGTCTCTAGCTCGGGAGGAAGGCTTGGCAGCTCGTCTGGAAATATATCTGGGAATTCATTAATAGTTGGAATTGACTGAAGAGTTGGTGATTCTGCCTCTAAATCATGTACACGGACCAGATAATAAAGATAACCTTTTCTGATCATTTTTCTTACCTTGAGGTATGAAATAAACTTACCTTTTGGCAACGCGGTATTACCTACCCACTCAATAACTGGTTCCCCATGAAATTGGAAATGGATTATCTTCTTCTGACAATCAACATTAGCATAACAAGAAGCTAGCCAATCCATACCTATAATCACATCGAACTTAGTCATATCTAACTCTACCTGATCGGCCTTAGTGCAGCGGCCACAAATAAATACCGAACAGTCTTTATAAACTTGACTGGGAATAATAGAATCCCCTACTGGTGTAGTACCTCGAAAGGCTCTATCGGCTCAGACTCTATCCCCATTTTATTAGTAACCAAAGGAGAAATATACGATAATATAGAACCAGGATCAATCAGTGCATACACATCTCAAGAAAAAACTAGTAATATACCTATGATGATATTTGGCGATATCTCTTGGTCCTGCCGGCTGGCCAATGCATAAGTACGGTTTGAAGGACTACTAGACCTAGGAACTCCACCATAACCCCTGGCTCGGCCTACTGATGCTGACATACCTCCCCTTGTACGGCGCATGGCTATCGAGGATGAAGATGAACCATCGGCTGACCCGGTATACTGAGCTGAACCGGCTGTACCACCTCTAACTGGACAGTTTCTCATCTAGTAGCCCTGACGGCCACACGTAAAGCAAGCATCGGTGGTGCAAAAACACTTCCCGGGGTATTGTCTCCCCCCATAGTAAGAACATGGAGGTCTTGGTGGTCTCGTCTGGCTGTTGGAGCCTCTGTCTAACTGTAAGCCTGAAACCCTGGAACTCGAGCCTGCACCTGAATAACCTGCGCCCTCTGATCTCCTACTGGTAAACTGCGGGGGTGTACCCCGTACTGACTGGGGAGGATATCTGCTCTGCTACTGTGGAGGCTGAAAATCCCCTGAAGACCCAACTGATCTGGTCCTCTTGGGCTGGCCCCTGTCATCCACCCTATCAAGCTGGTGCCCCCGGTGTCGGTCCTCCATTCCTTGGACTTGGGCCTGAATACGGGCGATGTCCATGCCAGCCTGGGCTGTCATCACCAAGTAGCTTTCAACATAATACTGGTCCAGGCCCACTATATACTGGTGCATTCGATCAGCAATGCTAGCAACATATGTAGGCATATCTGGCCAGCGAATCGAACTCCAAGCTATATTCCCTGACTTACCTGCCCTGCTGCTTTAACAGAAGGAATTAGTCCACTCGGGCTCACCTCACCTCCAAAGGAAGAAAATGGGCCAGAAAAGCCTTAGTAAACTCGCCCCAAATGACTGGAGGGGCACCCTCACCTCTGGACAGCATCCACGACTCATACCAATTGACTGCTACGTCGGATGCTAGCTCAACTGACTCTATCTTAGATGCACCAATCAGTCACAGGGTCCGCTGGATCTATCAGACAAACTCATGAGGTTCCTCAGTAGGCCTGGACCCGAAGAACTCTAGTAGGCTGTATGTTAGGAAATCACGAGCCCTCGAACTATCACGGCGGCCTACTTAATCACTACCTACGCCTTGTCTATGGGTCTATCCTGCTACCAGCGGGTCAATAGGTAGACCGTCTCTCGCATATCCCCAATCTCTGCACCAAACTGAGGGGTTGGAGGCTCTGGTACTCGAACCTCAGGAGCTGGCGGAGTAGCCGAACTAGCTGTCGGGTGTGCAATATCGGGCTCACTCTAGGCACAAGCACTAGTAGTTACCCGAGCTCGACTGGTCTCACCCATTGCTGCAGACTTGCCCTTCTGGGTAGCTGGAGTCTTAGTCGGAGGCATTGCTGAAAACAAAACATTTAGTCAGAAATGGGTTATCCTAATAACACAGCTCTATTGCACGATGTAAGATTAGAAAGAGAGAGATAACATTTTAAATGTCTTGTAGCCTTATGTTTATAGATGTGGTGCATAATACACTGATAAACAAGATTCTGCTAGACGCGGTCTGTGGATATTCTGAGGACGAACTGACTCTGATACTATTTTTGTCATAACTCAACCCCGTAGGCGGTGACTAGTGCTCGGATTGGGCACCCAAACACAATCACAAGCCGAGTTACAACCAAATGGCTTATATTCTAAAAACAAATATCGGTAGAGTTTCCTTTGTTTTACGAAATATCCCAAAATAACCCAGCACATCAGAAGATACCAATAAAGACCATACAGAGTCAACAGAACAACATATATACACATACGAGTCGACAAGGCCGGCATGGCGGGTAAACCCGCCCAACATACACATCCAGCAAGTCTAGTAAAATGGACTGGGCACAACCCACACATATATGTCCACAAACCTCTAAAGATACTGACAGAAACATAGGATGGGACAGGGCCCTGCCGTATCCCCGAATAAACGTATGCAAAATAATGAACAAGTATATGTACCAAAAGTAGGCTCTAAAGTAAGGGGGCACTTCAACCAGCAAGAGGGTGTCCTAGGCTGGTGGGTCACCAAACTGTACGTCAGTACCTGCGGGCATGAAATGCAGCCCCCGAAGAAGGGGGCTCAATACGAAATACGTACTGAGTATGCAAAGCAGAAAGTACAGAATATAAGTCTGAGTAGTAATCAAAACAAAAGTGTGGAAGGTAAATACATAACCAAAAATATCAAAATGTTTACTTCCAAAATACAAATCATGCATAGGGCACAGGAAATATGATCGCCCACCCATCAATGGCGCTATAACACAACATAACACCAGAAAGTTTCAAATCTCCAAACCCCTATCATATATCACATCACAGAAATACCATAAGTGAGCTAAGCATTACGTATCGTCATCCCTGTACTCAGCCAAACACAGCATACCACCAAACATAGCATAACATTGGAGGATATCATAATGTGCACGACAAATAATCGGCCCAGGAACCGACGAACGATATCATAGTAGACACGAGTAGAGTAGTGAGTAATCATATGTATAAAATAATTGTCATAAATCCAAAAGATAAGTAAGACAGTCATATTTGGAATCAGAA
Organism: Solanum virginianum; assembly: GCA_000787875.1. Taxonomy (NCBI): domain Eukaryota; kingdom Viridiplantae; phylum Streptophyta; class Magnoliopsida; order Solanales; family Solanaceae; genus Solanum; species Solanum virginianum. Next base: position 106,666 of record DF357491.1, on the reverse strand, counting down.
TAATACTTATTACATTTCTTTCAAAAGTTCTCAAATTTGCATAAAGGGGCATCGTGGGACCCATGGACGGGTGGAGATCCAAACTGGCCTAGCTTATGGATAACATACTTATATCAGATCATACAAACTTCTACAAAAAATTTTCAAAGCAATTCGAGCTTTCCTGTAAAAGTTACGGACGTTTGTAATTTTAGAATCCTCAAAGAATAAGTTCTTTCAAAGCTAATCAAATTTCACATCTCCTTTGCAACTTATGAATTCCAAAGACAGAAGAATCAAAATTATGACATACTAACACAAGAATACCAAGGGACAAATACAAATCATAAACAAGCTCGGATCGCGAGAATAGAGTTTCCTCGAAGCTCGTATCATGGCATAGTTTAACTAAGGCATGCCGAAAAAGAAGGTTGCTTTACATACCTCAAACACTCTCCAATAAATTCTCAACACAACCCAAATCCAACTTATGCTTTGGAATGCCCAAGGTCTACAAACAAGTTATAAAATGCTACACAATTAGCTAAATACTTTTTGGGCATTAAATTCCAATTTTGCCCCTAATTCTACAAAAATTTGGGCAGTATTTCCCCTGAAAACAGGCCACCCCGAGAATTCAACTCAGCCCAATTAATCAACAACAACAACAACAACAACAACCTAGCAACATCAATAATCAATTCAAAAGGCAATACACAATAATAGCTCTCTTTTTCATCATCTTAACAATATTCATAAATTTGGCTAGCGCACTACCTACACATATGTATGGTTTCCAATCATTCCTTCACTCTATAATGATCATAATATACAAATTAGGCATCAATTCATAGTTCTAACACAACACAACACATACATACTTCACACGTCCCAACCACTATCACACACAATTCACTTCTAATATTCCATATTTCATGATTTTCCTCCATTTTAACATACTACAACAATATTTACAACCTTTATAACATATAAAATAAGATCAAATCTTACCTTTCCACTTCTACTCCACAAATGGACTAGGGTTTCCAAAAGTGAGAAATTAGATGGTTAATTGCTCCAACAACACTTCAACGCTACTTAGGGACCTCAATATAGTAGGTTTGCATCAATAAATATTTTTGGAATGGATAGAAATGATTTTCAAAACATCTTGTGCTAGGCTGAGAGCACTCTTGATGTTCTTCAACTTTGGCTTCTTATTTTTCTAAGTATGAAATGATAAGAGATAAAGGTATCATCTCTTATATATATACAAGACTTGGCCACTTGTCCATGGGCCCACTCCATCTTGTTGTTCCAATTATAATTTAACACAAGTTTATGTGGGCACCACCTAATTAATTCTTGATCTCCAACTTTCAAAAATTTCACTTTTGGTCCCAAACGTTTTCTAATTGATCCAATGAAGAATATACGGGTTCTAACAATAAAAACATGAGTTTTATGTAGAATGGAAGCTTGGGCACCATCGGTGAAAGGACCCACTGGTTGAAACCCACATATATTGACTTTGGAGAATCCTTGATGAAGATTGGAAATGGAGACTTGAAGCTTGAGTGAAATCCTTAAGAGCCAAATAAGTTTTGGGACTTGAAATTTGGGGTGAAATATTTGTCTAAGTGTTTGCGAGAGTATTGGGGAATGTCTTGTATGATATGAAGGTGAAATATAACTAAGTATAGGTATTTTTATGCATAGGAAGACTTAGGGCCAAGACCCAAAAGCCTTGGAATGAACAAGAAAACTATGTAGAAATAACACTGGCTCACGATGGAGGTGCATTGCGGTACCATCATGGATAGACGCTGGATAAGCAAAATTATGAATTTTTGAATTTTGATACAGTTGCTCGAAAATTGGGGTTAGACCCATTACCACTCAATTTTTCCCCCTGATAAAGAATATAAAGTTAGATTTTCGATATCACGCACGGAGTTTGTGATATATGAAAATTACAATTCCGGGCACTTTCAAGGCACATTTTTGAGCACTTTTTGGGGTCATTTCAATATCTCCCCCATGGAAACATTCATCCTCGAATGTCAAAGAAATGTACATAAGAAGAGTAATCATTAAGAAATCAGCACCTAACAAGAATGCAATAATACACTTAAACATCATTTTCAAAAATCTCAACATAAGTGTTAAAATGACCATGAACTTTGTCAATACAAACATGAATGCATGCAAAGGACATAGGGGCTGAAACATAAGACTTGAAATCACATAGGGGACATAGAAGTAGTACCTTAGGCTTGAGAAGAATGGAAGAGATAGGAATATCGCCTTTGTCTTTCCATTTAGGCCTCTAATGTAGCACTTTCAACTTGTTGATTCCTCTAAATGACCTTAACGGAAGCCACATCCTTGTTCCTCAATCTCTTCACTTGTATACCTAAGATCTATAGTGGAACTTCCTCACAACTCAAGTTGTCTTCAACAACCCCCACAGCATCCAATGGGACAGTAACATTTGGATCACCCATACATTTCCTCAACATAGACACATGGAAGATCGGATGAAGCAAATCAATTTCAATAGGCAATTCCAACTCATAGGCCACCTTACCAATCCTCCTCATCACCCTATAAGGACCCAAAAATACAACATTCAATTTAACCTTCTCACAAAAATGAACGACACCCTTTATGGGTGAAACCTTCAAATGGACCCAATCACCAACTTTAAATTCAAGCTCCTTTCTCCTCACATCGACATAGGACTTTTGATGACTGTGGGCTGTTTTCAACCATTCTCTAATCAACCTTACCCTCTCCATAGCCTCCATATCTAGATTCGGTCCTAAAAAAGTAATTTCTCCCACATCAAACCACCCAACCGGTGATCTACAATGCCTACCATAGAGGGCCTCAAAAGGATGAACTGATATGATAGACAACGGCACCTCATGCAATCTCACAAACCCATGAATTTATAATTTAGCATAGTCTTCGGCCCCATAAGTAGTCTTAACAAGTACGAAATGAGCCAACATTGTCATATTATCAACCACAACCCAAAAAGAATCAAAACCCTTCCTAGTCTTAGGCAATCCACCCACAAAATCTATATTAATTTCCTCCCACTTCCAAGTAGGAATCTCTATGCCTAGGGTTAGGCCACCCGACATTTGGTATTCCGCTTTGACTTATTGGCAACTATGACAACCGGATACAAATTAGGCAATGTCTTTCTTCATTCCTCCCCACTGAAATATATCCCTCAAATCCCTATACATCTTTGTAGACACGGGGTGGATAGAATAGGAAGAATTATGAGCTTCATCAAGAATCTTCTTTCTCAAATCCCAAACATAAGGCACACACAACCTACCTTGGTACCTAAAGACACCATGTCCCCCTTGGGAGAAAACCTCCACCTTCCCCCTTTCACCAAGGCCTTCAATTCTAACAAGGAGGGATCAAGATCTTACTTTGCTTTTACCTCATCACCTAAGGAAGATCTTAAACCATCAATAACTACAATACCACCATTATCAACCACTCCCAACCTAACTCCATGAAATGCCCCACACTTGCCGGATACCATCAACAACAATAATGTCACCATTATCAAACTCTTCCAACCTAACTCCCAATCTAGCCAATCGATGGACCTCCCTAGCCACCTCTTTGCTCCCACCATCAATATAAGCTAGGCTACCTATAGACACCCTACTCAAAGTATCCACCATAACATTAGCCTTATCGGGATGATAACGCACACTCATGTCATAATCTTTAAGAAGCTCTAACCACCTTCGTTGTCTCAAGTTGAGATCTTTTTGAGTGAATGCATATTGGAGACTATTATCATCGGTAAACACATCAATATGTTCTCCACACAAATAATGATGCTAAATTTTCAAAGCAAAGACAACGAAGGCCAATTCAAGATCATGAGTAGGATAATTCTTTTTATACACTTTGAGCTGACTAGAAGCATAGGCTATCACCTTACTATTTTGCATCAAAACACAATACACAACATACCCTTCCAACCTTTCTAGTAGGGACAAGATAGGAGCGAAAATAAGCTTATCATTTAAGGTTTGGAAACTCCTTTCACACTCGTCCGTCCACACAAAATTAGCCTTCTTTTGAGTCAACTTAGTCATGGGAGAACCAATAGAAGAGAACCCATTCAGAAACCTCCCGTAGTAACCCGCTAAGCCCAAGAAGCTTCTAATGTCCAATGGGGTCAATGGTCTAGGCCAATGTCTAATCACATCCGTCTTTTTCAGGTCCACCTTAACACCATCCCCCGACACAACATGACCTAGAAACCCAACCTCTTTCAACAAAAATTCACATTTCTCATATTTAACATACAACTTCTCTTCCCTTAATCTTTGTAGCACTACCCTCAAATGAGCCACATGCTCCTCCTTACTATGAGATTAGATCAAAGTATCATCAATGAAAATAGCTACAAACAAATCAAGGTAGGGTTTAAAGACCCTATTCATAAGATCCATGAGAAAAGTCGGTGCATTGGTCCATCCAAAGAGATAACCACAAATTCATAATGCTCATATCTAGTCTGGAAGGTCATATTGGGAATGTCACACTCCCTCACCTTCACTTGATGATCCCTGAACCGAAGATCAATGTTAGAGAAGTGACTAGCCCCTTGAAGTTTGTCAAACAAATCATTAATTCTTAGAAAAGGGTACGTATTCTTGATGGTAACCCTATTAAGTTATTGTAGTCAATAGACATTCGAAGAAACCCATCTTTCTTCTTCATAAACAACACTGGTACACCCCAAAGTGATTGCCTAGGCCACTATCAGAAAACATTCAAAATGAAGAGAATTAATTAATGCATACATGTACTCTTTCCAATTGTTAGTTCTTCATGGTTCCCACAACCCTCATTGTGGATTTAACTACTCATGCTTTGGGTAGATACAAGAATTATGAATTGGAAGAACATAATTAAACACTTACACAATTGAACTAAGAATAAGCAAATCCAACTTCAAAAAGAATTACAAGGTTAAAGATGAAATTCAAATACAAGTGTTCTCAAAGACTCTCCAATGTAACCTCACTATTTTCTCTCTCTAATTACCGAGTTCTCTGAGTACTATGATAAAACTTATGAAAAATAACCTAAAAAAATCTATTTATAATAAGTAAAATACAAGTCCTACACAAAATAGGATAACTGGTTGGTACACCATACGAAAAGGGTTTACGAGCCATATTGCATTTCACAGCCCATAATCGGAGTCCCATAGAAAGATGTTGGAAAATGGTCTTCAGGTTTATGACACCTCTATATGACTCATAAAGTGGTTTATGACTGGTAAAGGGGTTTCGTTTGATGAATCTTTAGAAAGTCTCAATCTTCAGAAAGTCCCAATCTCTGATCCTCAGGGCACGAACCATGGTTTACGACTCGTAAATCATTCCACGACCTATCTGTGTATTCATAGAATCAACTTCAGAAAATAGCCCATCACGAGAATAGTTTATGAAACCCACTTCATGACCCAGAGAATGCTTTGCGACCCCTAAAGGGTCTCATATAGCAGCAAAATTCAGCAACTTTCGTATTTCTCTCAAAAATCAAGGACAAACCTATAATCCTGCAAATATAACACAAAAACACATAAAACCAACTAACATAACATTGAGAACAAACAAAATTCTAAGTTTTAAGCATAAAAAAGTGTTGTATTTTTGCAGTACATCAATACCCTCAACTTATAATTATTGCTTGTCCTCAAGAAACGAACTCAATCTGTATAGATACTACAGTAACATAGAGACCTCAACCTAATGACATACATCACACAAATGGCAAATTCAGATACCCATACCACTTTTTCAAAACAGGATCAGATAGCCATCTAGCGAACTAACACAGAGCCTATGACAACAGAACCATGATAAGTGAGGTATTATCAACAATCCACAATCACTGGTCAAGTATAATGCTAACAATGTAATGCAAGTGCCATATAGAAACAAGTCCCATATCTGACACTCAATGATGTTTTCATGTATAACCTTAGGACTACGCAAAATTACTTACTCTCATAAAAGATATTCATGTATTATTCCTAATACCATAGGCTTGCCCCTATACTCATGATTAAGACCTTTAATAAGTCGAATTAGGATCACTTTAGGGCTTTCTAGTCTTGTAAAATATGTTCACGGGGCTTTGGTATGGTATTTTGGGAAAGCAGTAACTAAAAGCCCTCTTCGACACTGTATTTTTCTACACTTTTGCCTACCAACTCTGCTATTTTTACCTCATTCTCTCTTTCTCCTATTTCAAGCTTTTCTAGATGCTTTCTTTTAATTTTTAGCCTTTTGCCTTAATTTTACACTTTTGTTTTCTTTTTAGCCATAACTAAGGCATCATTTATTTTTTCTTGCACCCAACATATGGTTTTCCCTTTTTCTCTGTTCTCTAACTTCCCTCCTTACTTTGTGTTTCACCCTTACACCAGGGACCCTCAACTTAGGCTTTTGGCCTATGTTAAGGTGCAAATTATCCATCCTTAGAATCAGGGCCACTTTTGGTAGCCACTCTCAACCTAGGGTTTTTGCCTCGGTCAAGGTACATAATGTTGAAGGAAGGACCAAGGACAATTTTAGGATTTTCAACTAACAAGGCTAGGTTAATTAGGCGCTTTCAATGAACAGGTACATGTCAGGATGAAACATTAGGAACAAGGGATACACTGCAATTGTTGTCGGTCATTTGGGCTATGTGGACTTATTAAGAATAAAGGCCTAAGATCCTTTCCTAATCCAATTAATCTACAGCCTAACATAGAGTAACAGTGTAAGTTCTAAATTAGCACAAAACACATGAATCTAGCAAATCAAGCTCACACTCACATGACACTGCCTACATTATCAACAAAAGACTCTTAGATCATGCTTTTTATCAATTTATCCTCTCTTATAAGAATAAAAGTTATCACACATCTAAACATGCATGGTTGCTATCTAAACTACTAATCATATTTTTTTGGTGGATATCATTTTTCAAACAAAACAAAATAATATGTTATATGCCACAGATATTAGTACTATATGCTACATATACTTTCTAAACATCGTAAACATGCTGGTTCAACAGAAAGTAAACATCCACGGGGAAAAAGAACACATGCAAGAAAACCCCTGGATAACAAATTATGGTAGTTATGGACCCAAGCTACTTAGACTTCACTAAGGCCCATACTAACCGCACCCCATCAAAAAAGACGTCCATTATCCCCAATGCACACAATCAAAGCAACATAAAGCATAAGGAGGTCAAAAATCATACCTGGGAACCTAAGCACCGGTGTACACCTTGGGTTGCCTCCTAAGTAACGCCTGATTTATTATTGCGACATGTCTTAGACAAATTGATTACTCAGACTTCACCAATTGCCTGGACTTCATTCTTCAAATCTTCTGGACACTTCCTGGATCGAGAAATATTGAATTCAGCCTCTTTGTTGTTCAATCTGAACCTGAGCTTACCAACTTCTATATCCACTAGTGCTCACCCAGTGGCTAGGAATGGTCTTCCCAAAATGATTAAGACGTCGAAGTAAATTTCACAATCCAGGATCACAAAGTTTTTGGGGAATATGAACTTTTCAACATTGACTAGTACATCATACAGTATCCCTATAAGCTTTTTTACAATGCAATTAGCCATCAATAACTGGATGCTTATCGGAATAGGGGCTCCCAGTCCAAGCTTTTTGAAGATTGCAAGGGGCGTTAAATTAATGCTGCCACCTAGATCACATAGTGCCCTTGCAAACTCCATATCTAAAATGGTGCAAGGTATGGTGAATGCACTAGGATCTTCTCACTTTTGAACCCAGGATCATATAGCAATAGCATTGCAATGCTAAAGCTCTTGGGATAGCTCTTAACTCACAATACTCTTTTTAGTGACCAGGTCCTTCATATACTTTGCATACCCTAGCATCTTCTCCAATACCTTAATAAGGGGGATGTTGATGGAGAGTCGTTTCAACATGGAGAGAAAGTTCTTAAATATGCCTTACTTCTTCCTCATTTTGATTCTTTGAGGGAAGAGTGGAGGAGGCTTAGGAATAGGCTTCAACCTCTATGGCACATCAGTAGCTTAACTCACCCCATCCTTGCCACGATCATCTCCAAGATCCGCATCCTTGGCTACAACTGCCTCCTCTTGAACATCAACCTCATTAACTAGCATGGGAGGATCAATGATGCTCTAGCCACGTCAAGTAGTAACTGCCATACACTGCCTTTAATTTTTAGGATTCTAAACTGTATTACTAGGAAGTTTAGCCCTCTAACATTGATTAAGTTAAGAGTATACTTAAAAAATTATTGTTCAAGCAGTTTGATAGCCCCAGAATTAGACTCAATTTTTTGACTGATGCTAGAAATCTCATATTTCATACCCCTAAGTGTCTCATCCTGTGTCTCAGCTTTCTTCAATAGGTGATCAAACATCTTCTCTGAAATGCCCCAAAATATGCTTCAGAAATATTCATAGTTATAATTTTTGTATATCTCAAAATTCATGCATGATATGAAAAATCTAATTTCATATTCTCGATAGGGAAAAATTTAGTAGGATATGGGTATAACCTGGATTTTAGAGAACCCGCAGCGAAATATAATTTTGGCTAATTTACGATTTCTAGAGAGCATCTGCACCCTAGCCGTGATATGCCAGGGCACAGAGCAGTGTTATTTTATCCTTTGCGATGGGTCCGCATCGGGGTCCATAGTAGATCAGTATATTTTTTCCTTGGCTTTTCTATTTTAGCCAAGGGCATTGGGGTCAGAGCCCATGTCTACTTAAGCATGAAATCACCTATACTTAGACATTTTTCAACTCTATGTCACTCAAGACCTTCACAAAAATCTCTCCAAGACTTAACCAAATATCTCACACTAAATTGAAGGATTTCAGGCGTAACTTTAGAACTCAAGGAATCTATTCAAGCCCATTTCAAGAAAACCCAAGTTTGAGGTATGTGAGTTTCATCCATTAGGTCCTTTTACCCATGGAGCTCAATCTTCCTTTTTATGAAAGTTACATATTTTATTAAGTTGTCTTATCTATGAGTATCTCTTATTATGGATTATGAATACAAATTATGTTGGGGTTTTATGAAATGTTGATTGATTATGCATGACTATATATATTAAGTTTCTATTATGAATTGGTTTTGTCTATTAAAACTATGCATGTTTTGAGCAATGAAACTATGATCTATTATGAATTTTGATGGTGGATTTCAAGGTATCCTACATCAAGGTTTTACTATGTTTTGGTGGGTTGATTTGTATTAAGTTTTCTCATTTTATTTCACCCTCAAATTGCATTATTTTTAATTAGTATCATGAATCCACCAAGTGTTTGATAAAATGTCAAGTCAAGAATTCTCAAGTTATTGATGATCTATTATATGATTTATATGTCAAGTGACTATATGATGGTTAAGGCCTTGCATGTATGCATTGAATTCATGAAAAGTATCTATAGTGTTGCAAGTTGACCATACCTTGTGTCAAGTGACTATATGATGATTGGGGGCTTTTATATATGTATTGAATTTATGAAAAGTATATATGGTTTTACAAGTTACAAGTTATGCCCTATTTTAAGGTTTTTACCTCTTGTAAGCCTTTCATATTAAAGCAAGGGTTCATGTATGATTATGATCTACTCTCATGTTTCAAGTGAGGCTTACCATTTGAGGTCAAGCATAATTAAGAGCTACTCATGTCATATTTTCATATTTCTTACAAGTTATTAAAGTTATGATTATTTCAAGTATTCCGTAGAACTAGACTTAGCATTGATAGATTGGATGTTGGCATGGACTATCTTCTAGTGTCCATACTCTTTTCCTCAAACTATATGCCAACATAGGATCCTGATTATTATATTTGCTATTTTAGTGGATCCATCTAGTGCACTTTATCATGAAATCCACTCCGAGATGGATGGGTTCCTTTAAGGAGGGGTACTTCTCCAAAATGGGATGAGTTCCCATAAGATGAAGTATGGTTTATGTTGGCAAGTAGACCACCTCTTAACTAATGAGGGGCAATCATCGAGATTCCAAGTTATAGCTTCCTTGGTCTTACTTTTGTTGATTAGGGTCTTTTATCACATATGTATTGTGTTTTATGCAAGTTGAATGATTTAAAAGCATGTTTTACTTCAAGCATTGACTATGCATGCCATATTGAGATTTCACTTATCTATTACTTATTATTATGTATTTTGACTATATTGGCTTATGTCTTGTTGCATTACATCCTACATACTTAGTTCATTCAAATATACTAACACATATACTATGTGTACATATTATTACCATGTAGGGAGCGGAACACCATTTGATCACCCTTCATGTGGCTATTACGATCCTTTGAAGCAAGCTTTTGTGAGTCCTCAAGTCCGAGGACACTATCATTATTATTCTTGCTACTTTGAGACTTCTTTATGTTAAATATTTGTTACTATGAGGGTGAACCTATAAAGTGTCTTGGCCCCTGCTGTATTCCATGTTAGAGTTATTATTGGATATTATGATGTATTTGTGCTTCGAGCTTGACTCTTTTATGCTATTATGAATATCAAAGACTTCCCTTAGTCCTATTTCTCCTTTTGATTAATCTCTTATTGTTGTTATTTTTGCTTCCATGACCAAGGATGTATGAATGTTATGCGAAGAGGCTTGTTTAGGGTCCCTTTGAGTTCCACATTAGCCGTGTCATGTCTAGGCCCTAGGCTCGGGTCGTGACAAACTTAGTATCAGAGCACTAGGTTATTAATTGTCCTCGAAATCCAACTCATCGCGTCGATTAGAGTATTATTCATGGTTGTGAGGCACGCTATGACTAAAGGCTATGAGGAATTTTAGAAAATGTTTCAATTTTTCATGGTCTATATCATGCTTTAGATGTAAGTGTAAGGCTTTTACCCCTAACAAATGCTTTTTGCTATTCTGGATGATACCAATTCCAAGAGGAAGACTAAGAAGATCCCGTACAGCCAAGGAGTAACCAGTCCCTTTCGCTCCTCAAGCTCCTCAAAGTGGAGGGGTAGTCCAAGATATGTTCAGAGATGCTATCACAATGTTGGCTCATGCTATGACTAACCAAAGCAATTAAGGGTCCCAAGCCCCTCATGCTCCCACTCCGGCTTCTATGGTGAGGGATTTCACTAGAATGAACCAACTAGAGTTCCATGGATCCAAGAAAGATGAGGATCCCCAAGAGTTCGTAGATGAGGTGTACAAGGTGCTATCCATCATGGGGGTCAACCCAGAGGGTAAAGTAGAGTTGGTGGCCTACCAACTCAAAAGGGTCGCTCAAATTTTATTTGCATAATGGAAGTTGGAGAAGGGGAATGATGATGCTATCCCTTGGGACCAGATTCCTCAACTAATTCTTTCCTATCGAGATAAGGGAGGCTAAGATGATGTAGTTTATGAACCTTAAACAAGGTTCCATGAGTGTGAGGGAGGATGCCCTCAAGTTTAACCAACTCTCCAAGTATGCTTCGTAATTGGTTGCCAAGCCTAGATTAAGGATGAACAAGTTTGTGTTGGGAGTACTTGACTTGGTAAATGAGGAGTGTCATACCGCCATGCTAGTATATGATATGGATTTTTCTCTCCTTATGACATTTGTCAAACAACTAGAAGGGAAAAAACTTAGAAAAAGAAGAAGTGGTAAGTCCAAGAGGGTTCCTTTGAAGGTGGTTTCCAAGGTTTTAAGGGTGGCTAGTTTCCTCAAGGCCAAAAGCTCCTAGGCCAAGGGTCATCCAATGCTCCTACCAAGAGGTTCACCAACAATAGAGTGACCAACCCAAGATTCCTAGGTGGTAATGGAGGAAAGGCAAAACATGGATGTCCAAGGTATGAAAAGAATCATAGTTGTCCATGTTTGAGGAATTCTAATGCTTGCTTTAGTTGTGGTGAGATGGGTCACAAGGTTATTGATTTTCCTTATGCTCAAAACAAAGCTAGAGATAGTCGTCCAAAAGGCCAAGGGGCAAATACGGGATAAAAGGGAAGAGAAGGCCAACAAGGGGGTGCTCTAGCGCAAAATAGATTTTATGCTCTTCAAGGGAGACAAGGAGTGGATGAGGTGCCTGATGTCGTTACCGATATGTTAAAGGTTTTTTATTTTGATGTGTATATATTAATAGACCCAGGTGCCACTCTTTCTTTTATTACTCATTTTGTTGCTAAAAAGTTTCATGTTAGTCTCGAATAATCGTGTGAACCTTATGAAGTGTCAACCCCCATTGGAATGTCCATTATTACTAAAAAAATCTATAGAAATTGTCCTGGGTTCATATTGCATAAAGTCTTACCTTGTGATTTTGTTGAATTAGATATGGTGGATTTTGATTTCATTATTAGGATGGATTAGTTGCATACATATTATGCTTCTATTAATTATAGAATTCGTAGGGTTAAATTCGAATTACATAATAAGCCCATCGTTGAGTGGGAAAGTTGTGATGTGGTGGTTAAGGGTAGATTCATTTCTTGTCTTAAAGCCTAAAAGTTGATTTCTAAAGGTTGTCTCTATCATATTGAGGGTTAGGGATATTAAGTCCAAACTCCTTCTTATTAAGTCAGTTTCGGTGGTTAACGAGTTTCTTGATGTCTTTCTCGATGAGCTTAGATGTGGAGTCCAAAGTTCTTTTTATTTAGTCGGTTCTGGTAGTTAATGAGTTTTTTGATGTCTTTCTCGATGAGCTTCCTAGTGATCCTCTCGAAAGGGAAATAGACTTTGGAATAGACCTCCTTCCTGATACTTAACCTATTTCCATCCCCCCTTACTATATGGCTCTTATGGAATTAAAGGTGTTAAATGATCAATTGAGAGAATTGTTGGAGAAGGGTTTAATAAGGCCTCGTAAGTGACCTTGGGGTACACCATTGTTACTTGTGAAGAAAAAGGATGGTTCCCTTAGAATGTGCACTGATTACTGGCAACTTAATAGAGTCACCATAAGAAACAAGTACCCTCTACCAAGAATTGATAATATTTTTTTATCAACTTTAAAGGGTTAGTCACTTTTCTAAGATTGATCTTTGGTCCAGGTATCACCAAGTGAGAGTGAAGGAGTGTGATGTTCCCAAGATAGCTTTTTGTACTAGGTATGGGCACTTTGAGTCTGTGGTTATGTCCTTTGGATTGACTAATGCTATGGCTATATTTATGGATCTCATGAATAGGGTCTTTAAACCCTGCCTTGATATATTTGTGGTGGTCTTTATTGATGATATATTGATTTATTCCTGGAGTGAGGAAGAACATGTGAATCACTTGAGGGTGGTGTTGCAAATCTTGTGGGATGAGAGGTTGTTTCCTATGTATAAAAAGTTTGAATTTTGGTTGAAAGAGATTGCTTTTCTAGGGCATGTTGTGTTGGGTGATGGCAGTAAGGTGGATCCTAAGAAGACAGAGGTGATTAAAAATTGGCCTAGACCTTTGACTCTATCAGATATTAGAAGTTTCTTGGGTTTGGCGAGTTATTATCGGAGGTTTGTTAATGGCTTTTCTTTTATTGCTTCCCCTATGACAAAGTTAACCCAAAAGAAGGCAAAGTTTATGTAGACCGATTAATATGAGAAGAGTTTTCAAACTTTGAAAAATAAGCTTGTCTTCGCTCCTATTTTGGCTCTGCCATATGGGTTTGAAGGGTTCGTGGTATATTGTGATGTCTTAAGAATTAGTTTGGGGTGTGTTATAAAGCCAAATTGTAAGGTGATAACATATGCCTCTAGAATATTTAAGGTTCATGAGAAGACTTATCCCACCTATGATCTTGAATTGGAGGCCGTGGTATTTGCTTTGAAATTTTGGCGTTATTACTTCTATGAGGTTTATGTTGATTTTTTTACCAACCACAAGAATCTCCAATATGTGTTCACCCAAAAAGATCTTAACTTGAGACAAAGAACGTGGTTAGAGGTACTTAAAGATTATGATATGAGTGTGCATTATCACCCCGACAAAGCTAATGTTATGGTCGATGCTCTAAGTAGAGTTTCCATGGGTAGTCTAGCTCATATTGATAATGGTGGCAAAGAGGTGGCTAGAGAGGTTTACTGGTTGGCTTGATTGGGGGTTAGGTTGGATGGAGTTTATAATGGTGGTGTAGTGGTGGTTGATAGTTCTAAATCATTATTGATTGAGAAGTTAAAGGCTAAATAAGATCTTGGCCTTGCCTTACTAGCGTTGAAGACCTTGATTTCAAATAGTAAGTGGATGTTTTCTCCCAAGAGGGAGATGGTGCCCTTAGGTACCAAGGTAGATTTTGTGTATCAAATATGGATGACTTGATTGAATTGATCTTAAAGAAGGTCCATAATTCATCCTATTACATTCAACCTGGTCCTACAAATATGTATAGGTACTTGAGGGAGGTGTAGTGGTGGGGTGATATAAAGAAAGACATTGCCAAATTCATATTTGGATGTCACCATTGCCCACAAGTGAAAGCCAAACATCAAAGGCTGGATGGTCTAGCCCAAGATATATAAATTCCTACTTGGAAGTAAGAAGAGGTCAACATGGATTTTATGGTTGGGCTGCCAAGACTAGGAAACATTTTGACTCTATTTGGATTGTTGTGGACAAAATGAACTAGTCGGCTCACTTTCTACCAGTCAAAACCACTTACGATAGTGAAGATTATGCCAAGTTATATGCACATGAGTTGGTTAGGTCGCATGGGATTCCCTTGTCTATCATTTCAAATCATGGTGCTTTATTCACTTCTCACTTTTGGAGGTCCTTCCAAAGGGGTCTTGGTACCAAGGTTAAGCTTAGCATGGCCTTTCACCCTGAAACGGATGGTAAAGCCGAGAGGACTATCAAAACTCTTAAGGATATGCTTAGAGCTTGTGTTTTGGAATTTAAGAATACTTGGGATAAACATCTTCCACTCATTGAATTTTCTTACAACCATAGTTACCACTCAAGCATTGGTATGACTCCCATTGAGGCATTATATGGTCGACGTTCTAGATCCCCGGTTGGGTGGTTTGATGTAGAGAGATGGCTTTGCTAGGTCTGCATTTGGTCATGGAGGCCATGGAGAAGGTAAGGTTGACAAAGAAGAGATTGAAAATAGCCCAAAGTAGACAAAAGTCCTATTCCGATGTGAA
>DF357491.1:76074-86164 GCA_000787875.1 Solanum virginianum | reverse complement strand
ATCGATGTGATTAGAAATTGGCCTAGACCATTGACCTCATTGGACGTTAGGAGCTTCTTGGGCTTAGCGGGCTATTATCGATAGTTTGTAAATGGGTTCTCTTCTATTATTTCCCCTATGAAAAAATTGACTCAAAAGAAGTCTAAGTTTGTGTGGACCGATGAATGTGAAAGGAGCTACCAAACCTTGAAAGATAAGCTTATGTCTGCTCCTATATTATCACTACCGGATGGGATTTAGGGATTTGTGGTGTATTATGATGCTTCTAGAGTTGGTTTGCATTGTGTGCTAATGCAAAATTGTAAGGTTATAGCCTATGCTTCTAGGCAACTCAAAGTGCATAAAAAGAATTACGGTACTCATGATCATGAATTGACCGCCATAGTATTTGCTTTGAAAATTTGGTGACATTATTTGTATGGGGTGCATGTTGATATATTCACTGATCATAAGAGCCTCCAATATGACTTCACTCAAAAAGCTCTCAACTTGAGGCAAAGAAGGTGGCTAGAACATCTTAAAGATTATGACATGAGTGTCCATTATCATTCGGGTAAGGCAAATGTGGTTGCGGATGCCTTGAGTAGGGTGTCTATGTGTAGCCTAGCTTATGTTAATGGTTGTGATAAGGAGATGGCTAGGGAATTGCATTGGTTGGCTAGATTGGGGGTCAGGTTAGAGGAGGTTGGTAATGGTGATGTTGTTGTAGATAGTTCTAAGTCTTTTTTTGTTGACGAGGTGATGGCAAAACAAGATCTTATCCCTCCTTGTAAGAATTGATAGCCTTGGTGAAAGAGGGCAAGGTGGAAGTTTTCTCTCAAGGGGAAGATGGTGACTTCAGGTACCAAGATAGGTTTTGTGTACCATGTGTTGATGGCTTGATAGAAAAGATCCTTGATGAGGCCCACAACACTTTTTATTCTATCCACCCCGGTTCCACCAAAATGTATAGATTTTAAGAGAGGTGTGTTAGTGGGGAGGCATGAAAAGGTACATTACCAAATTCATTTTCGGTTGTCATAGTTGTCAACAAGTCAAAGCTGAGCATCAAATGTTGGGTGGCCTAACCCAAGACATAAAGATTCCTACTTGGAAGTAGGAGGTGATTAATATGGATTTGGTGGTTGGGTTGGCCAAGACTAGAAAAGGTTTTGATTCCATTTGGGTTGTGGTTGAAAGGATGAAAAAATTAGCTCACTTCGTACTAGTTAAGATCATAGTAGGGATGAAGATTATGCAAGGTATATATCCATAACATGATAAGGTTTCATGGGATTCCTTTGTCTATCATATCAGATTGTGGTTCTCAATTTACCTCATAGTTTTGGAGGTCCTTCCAAAATGGTCATGGTACTAGAGTTAAGCTTTCTATAGCCTTGCACCCTCATATAGACAGCCAACCCCAAAAAACCATCCAAACCCTTGAGGATATGCTTAGAGCATATGTGTTGGAGCTGAAAAGTAGTTGGGATGATTATCTACTGTTGATTTAGTTTACCTACAACAACAACTATCATTCTAGAATTGGTATGACTCCTTTTGAGACTCTCTATGGTAGGCATTGTAGATCACCGATGGGGTGGTTTGAGTTTGGTGAGGTGGCCTTTGTTAGGACCAGATCTGGTTATGGGGGCTCTTTAGAAGGTTAGGATGATTAGAGAAAGGTTGAAGACAACCCAAAGTCGTGAAAAGTCTTATAGCGATGTGAGGAGAAGGGAGCTTGAATTCAAAGTTGATGATTGGGTCTATTTGAAGGTGTTACCAATGAAGGGTGTGGCCCATTTTGTTAAGAAGGGAATGTTGAGCCCATGATATGTGGGTCCTTATAGGGTGAAGAGAAGGGTTGGCAAGGTAGCTTATGAGTTGGAATTGCCTAGGGAAATGGATTTGGTTCATTCAGTGTTTTATGTGTCTATGTTGAGGAAACGTGTAGGTGATCCAAATGCTATTATGCCTCTTGATGTTATAGGTGTTGTTGAAGATAATTTGACATATGAAGAGGGTTCGGGGCAGATTTTGGATAGACAAGGTGCCTCTTGATGTTATAGGTGTTGTTGAAGATAATTTGACATATGAAGAGGTTCCGGTTCAGATTTTGGATAGGAAAAGTGAAGAGGTTGAGTAACAAATAGGTGGCTTTCGTTAAGGTCCTTTGGAGGAATCAACAAGTTGAGATTGCTACTTGGGAGGCCAAAGCGGACATGCAAAAGCGATATCCTTACCTTTGCGACTCCACTCAAGCCTAAGGTATTGATCTAAGTGCTTAATATGATCTCAAGTCTTAAGTTCAACCCTCGTGTCATTGCATATGTTCATGTTTACATTGACAAGTTCATGATGATTCCACTTATGATGAGATTTTTTGAACTGGTGTTTAAGTGCATTATTACATCTCTGTGTGGGCTGAAATTGTCATGTTTGTATCTCTCATATACGTCTCTTTGGCATTCGGTGACGAATGTTCCCTAGGGGCCGATATTGTAACGACCCAAAAAAGTGCCCGAAAATGTGTCTTGGAAATGCCTAGAATTGTAATTTCCATATATCTCAAAATTCATGTGTGATATCGAAAATCTGACTTCATATTCTTATTTAGGGGTCATTTTCAGAGGAAAATGGGTCTAACCTCGATTTAAGAGCAAATGATTAGCAATTTCATTTTTCATAATTTTTTATTTCAAGAATCGATCTGCGATGGGAACTGCAATGTGCAGCCATCACAGACCTATGTAAATCTTGCCTTTGCGACTAGTCTGCATCATGGATGAGACGCAAATATGTGTATTTTGGGGCCAATGATTTTTATCTCGGTCCAAGACTTTTGTGTCTTGGGCCCAAGTGTTCACAAACGTGAAAATACATATACTTAGAAATATTTCACTCTCATATCATTCTAAATATTTCCCAATACTCAGTCAAACACTTAACCAAATATTTTACTCCTAAGCTCAAGTTTCAAAACCCTTTCCGGATCTTAAGGATTGCACTCAAGCTTCAAGTCTCCATCTCCAATCTTCATCAAGTTCATTTCCAAAGCTAAGGTATGTGAGTTTCTTTCATGGGTTCATTTCACCCATCATACCCAATCTTCCTTTTACTTAAAATTGCATGATTTAAAGATGATTTACACATGGGTCTTATTTATTATGAAATTGTGACAATTTACTATGTTTTGGACTATGAATCTTTGACTTATTTAAGAATTGATGATGGGTTTTGATGTATATTGATTGAGGGTGTTACCAAGTATCTATTGATGGTTTTACATTGAATTTTCTTGCATGATAACACTCTTGAATTGCCTGGTTTTACACTAGCACTGCACACCCTCTAAGTGTTTGATAAAATGTCCGATTATGGATTCTTGAGGAATTCAAGGTCCAATGTATGTCTTAAGAGTTGAATGGCTATGTGATGAGAAAATGATGATGAAATGAAGTATGTATATGGTATCCTCTATATAGTGTTGGAATTTGACAATGCCCTACTTGGGGGTTGCACTTGGTAACCTTGTCAAGGGGTTCATACCTTGATAACCTATCGAAGGGTTTGTACTCTGGCACCCAAGGTAGTAGGGAATGACTATCCATCAACCTTGTTGGGGGTTTGTACCCTCAACCTATTGGGGAGGTTTGTATCTGGCAACACATGTGGTAGGGTACAATGATCCACAAACCTATCAGGTGTTTATACTCTGACACTACAGGTGGTAGGGTGCGATGATTCACAAACCTATGGGGGGTTTGTGCTCCAGCACCACAAGTCAAAGGGTGCCATAATCCACCAGCCTATTTATAGGGTTTGTACCACAATCACCAAGGGTCATAGGTGTGACGATCCACCAATAGTCTAATGGTCTCTTCTTACACATATATTATGTCCTATGTATGCATGTTTTACTTAATCATTAATCATACATGCCAAATTATTACTATGCTAGCTATTGTGTGTCTCTATGCATTTTGACTATGGTGCCAATCTCTTATTACATTGCATACTACATGCTTAGTACATTCAAACATACTAATGCATACTTTATGCCTACATGATTTCATAATGTAGGAACCAAAGAACTGCTTGATCATCCTTCTTCTCTACATAGCTCCTACAAGCTTGTTGCTGAGTCCTTCATTTCAGGGACTTTGCTTATGATCTCTTGCTATGTATTAAAATTATCTTTCTTTTGATTATGTATTGACTATGGGATTGAGCTGGGTTGCTTGTCTTGGCCCCTGCTCATATCTATAGTAGAGGTGTTGTTGGACATGATATGTATCTATGCAATGAGTCTTGACTCTCTTATTTTCTGATGTTATGATATGAAAGTTTACCCTTTGTCCCAATTTCCCTTATTTACGCTTTCCTATTATTGTCGTTCTAATTGCTTCTGCAACCAAGGGTGTGTAATGATATGCTATGAGGCTTGTTTGGTGTCCCTTCGAGTTCCCCATTCGCAGGTAACGTCTAGGCCCTAGGCTTGCGTTGTGACAAAGATGGTATCGAAGCACTAGATTTTTAGATCCTCGGAGTCCAACACACCACGTTGATTAGAGTCCTATTTATGGTTGTGTTGTGCACCACAACTATGAGTAGGAAGCTATGATAAGTTTTAGGAAATGTTTCCCTTCTTTATGTTCTAAGTAGTTCTATAGAGTTGAAGTAAGCTTTCCTCCCCTAATGCTTGTTCCTTGCTATGGTAGATCATGCCTAACATGAGAGGACGTCGCACCCGCACACCCGAGGAAAAACCGACCAATGGAGAGCTTAGGGATGTGTTCACCTTGCTTGCACAAGTGGTGGCTAATCAAGCCAATCAAGGGGCTCAAGTCCCGCATGCTCCTACACCGGCCTCTCGGGTGAGAGACTTCATGAAAATGAATCCCCCGAAATTCCATTAGTCAAATGTGAGTTAGGACCCCCAAGAATTCGTTGATGAGGTTTACAAGATTTTGTCTATTATGGGTGTAAGGCAGGAAGATAAGGTGAAATTTGTAGCCTACCAACTAAAAGGGGTAGCTCAAATATGGTACAACCAATGGAAGGATAAGAAGGGAGTCAACTATGTGGTGCTTTGGGAGGAGTTCAAGGTGGCCTTGCTTAATCAACTTCGAAGAGCATCACAAGCTTAAATATGAAATTGAAGTATAAGTGTTCTGAAAGACTCTCTAATGTAACTTCACTATTGAAATACCCCTCATGTGCTTTGGGATGTCCCATAATTGAAATTTCCATATAGCTCAAAATTTGTGTGTGATTTCAAAAATCCGACTTTATATTCTTCATCAGGGGAAAAATTGAGTGGGAAATGGGTATAACCTGAATTTTAGAATACCCATAGCGAAAAATAATTTTTGCTAACTTTTGAATTCCAGTGGTTGTCCGCGCCCTGGCTGCGATGTGCCATAGATGCAGAGTGATGATGTTCACACTCTAATAAGAAGGAGGTCACTGTCAACAATTAACCTAACCGGAGGTTAGGGTCATATCCACAGGAAATACGGGGCTTGATTATACAGATCTACTACCAATCATTTCAAGCATCGATTACTAAAATCCCTATGATTCATTGACTCAATTACCCTAGGCAGCACAACTTTAATTGAGAATTCGTATGCAGGATGGTAACATAGGTTCTTCGAGCCCTCTTGTGAAGGTGAAGGTTGAATTTCACCATGGTTCGTGGTTGGTAACCATGGTGTGCCAACTAACCATTACCTATTATCCCAGTGAACCTCACCTAGTCAGGTTTGGTTGATTAGATGAGAACACATCAAATCGAATCCTGTTATTTACTTCCCTTTTCCCATTTGTCACTACCTTGACTAGTATCGTGATAGTAGACAGGCTTTGGTGCTCGCCACCATAAAAAAAACAATCAAGTTGAAGGGGAATAAACAATACATGCAAAAGCCCAATCAAAGAAATGTACAAAGTCTAGGTTATTTCAAGTCAACTACTCATGGTTCCCACAATCCCAAGTTGTGGGTGCTTAGCAACTCATGAATAAGGCAAAATCAACAACAATACAAATAGAAGACATAGTTGAGAGTTTACTCAAAACAATGAAAAATAAGAACACCAGAAGTTGCAAACCACAAGCTTGGATTAATGGATAATGAGTACAATATGTGTTTTGCAATCCCCAAAAGTGGGTTTTCAAATTAAAAAGGAGAATCTACACTAAACCCTAGAAAAACCTGAAGAATAATCAAGGGAGAAATACAGCTCTCTCTAAGAAAAACTTATCATAAAGTATTTATAGTATTTCTAATTTAACCCTAAAAAGTAAATAGAAAAGACAGCTAGCAGCATGTATGTCACATAGATACGTCATGCAGGTACGACTCATAGGGTGACCTATGAGTCATAATCTGGGTATCATATCAAGCATTTTCCTTTTTGGACTTAACTATTATGACCAATTGGTATGAGTCATTGCTTGGGCTATGACTCGTATGCTCCTCTTATAGTCTAGGCCTTTAGTTCTTGGTCAAAACTTTGAGCTCTCTGCTTCTTGCTATGAAGCCACCTGTACGAGCCGCACTGATACCTATAACTCATAATGTGGCCTCATAGGGCTGAACTCCACATAGCAGATTTCTGATTTTGGATCATTGTTTCTTGCTATGTGATCACCTTATGACTGATAGTTTGAGTTACTACTCGTAGGACGACTCGTATGTCCTGCACTTTAGCAAAATCTATAATTTTCTCCCAAAATCATGCCAACCTATCTTTTATGCAATAACAATATAAAAACACATAAAAACCATAAAAAATCACATTAAGAACTCACAAAATCCCTTGCTTTATGCATCAAATATGTTATATTTTGACAAAACATTAACAACCTCAACTTAGAATTGTTGATTGTCCTCAAGCAATGACTCAATCTAAGCAGACAATGAGAAACACATAGTAGGTGCTCTAATGGCATATACATCATTTACTCTAATTGGTACCCAACTTTCATTTTCAAAACAAAATCGCAAAGCTACTAAGAAAACCAAAACACAAAGATATATCTAGCAATCCAACTATGATAAGCAAATGAGTACCAACTATCCACAATCACTAGGTTAGTCATATGCCAATAATGCAGTGCAAATGCCCTCACAGAAAAGAAGTCCCTCTTACTTACTTAAAAAGAATTCAAAATTTAGGGTCTGTGCAAGCATTCTCACTCTCACAAATGAAATTCATCTAATATGACTAACACCATAGGCTTTCCTTTATACTCAACTTCTTGATTGGTGACAAAGAAGATTCAGATCACTTTAGGACTTAATGGCTTATAACATAGGCTCATGGGGCTTTGGTATAGTATTTTTGGCAAGTAGTGACTAAAAGCTATCCTTGAACCACATTTTTTAAAAACACTTTTACCTCTATAACTCAACCATTTTCATTAGATCTTCCTTATTCTTCCTTTTCAAGCTATTAACCAAGTGTTTTCTTTCTCTTTACAGTTATGCCTTATTTTTGAACTCATTTTTGCTATCTTCTTCAATCCAAGGCAACTTTTCTTGCTTTTCTTTCACCTAGAACATAACTTCTTCATTTCTTTCTTTCTTTCTTTCCCAACTAACCACCTCCTTTCCATTACTTTACCACAACAAGGGCCACCTTCAACTTGGGCTTTTAGCCTTAGGTGAAGTACACAATATCTATTTCTCAAGCCAGGGCCACTATTTGTAGCCACCCTCAACTTAGGCTTTTAGCCTCAATCGAGGTTCATATGTTCAAGGATAGACTTAGGCTAATCTCAAGGTATTTCATAAAACAAGGCTAGGCTAGCTAGGTGTCAAGAAAGAATAGGTATATGAAAAGCTCAAACAATTGGAACAAGGGATAACCTATCACATTAGGTAGGTTATTTAGCCAAAAGTGGACTTTACTAAAAGAACAATGGCCTAAGATCATTTCCCAATCCAATAAAATCACTAGTTCAATCTTAGAGTAATAGGGCAAGTTCTGAGGCCATACATAATACATGAATGCATCAAAATAAGCTCACACACACATGACATCGCATACACAATCAAGTATAAACTTATAGGTCATTCATCAAGCATCAACTTACCTTTTCATTATCAGAACAAACATTACTAGATAATCACATGCATGATTGGTAATCGGGTTGAGGGGTTAGTACCTCAATCACCAAGGGTGGTAAGGTGCGACGATCCACTAATATGATAATGGTCTCTTCTTAAATATGGATTATATTCTATGTAAACATGTTTTACTTAAGCATTGATCATATATATCATATTGGTACTATGTTGTTTATTGCTTAACTCTATACATTTTGACTATTATGCCTATCTCATGATTCATTACATCCTACATACTTAGAACATTCAAATTTACTATCGCATACTCTATGCCTACATGATATCACCATAGAAATCGGAGCATCATTTGATCATCCTCCTCTTCCACATAGCTAGTATGACATTACTCAAGTTAATTGATGAGCTCTCTATTCTGGGGACATAGCCTATGTTCTAATGTTATGTATTAATACTCTCTTTCCTTATTGTCTACTTTGACTATGAGGGTGAGCCCGATTGCTTGTCTTAGCCCTCACTATTATTTATGAAGTAGAAGTGTTGTTGGACATGTCATGTATCTACGCTATGAGCCTTGACTCTCTTGTTTCTTAATGTTTATGATATGAAAGTTTCCCCATAGTCCCTTTGCCCTTGTTTCTAATCTTTTATGCCATTTTCTTGCTTCCACGACCAAGGATGTGTAATGATATATTAAGAGGCTTGCCTGAGGTCCCTTTGGGCATCCCATGCGCTATGTAACATCTAGGCCCTAGGTTTGGGTTATGACAATATAGTCAACTGTCACACAAATCAAATCATGTTATTTGCAAGACCTCGATGGACTTGTTATAAAGTCCATATTGATCATCTCCCACTTCCACTTTTGGAATCTCAAAGTTTTGAGCTACTCCACATGGACTTTTATGCTCAACTTTCAATTATTAGCAATTCGAACACTTGGAGATGAACTTAACAATTTCTCTTTTCATTAAACTTCACCAATAAACCTCCATCAAATCATGGTATGTCTTAGATAAGCCTGGGTTAGTGGAATATCTGGAATTATGGGCTTCTGTTGTTATCCAGTTTCGAACACCATCAACATCTGGAACATACAATCTGCCTTGGTACCTCAATAATCCATCTCCCCTTTTAGTGTAAGCCATTACTTTCTGCTTATGTACATCTTCCTTCAATTGGAGTAAGATGGGATCTTAGTCTTGCTTCTCCTTTACTTCTACTACAAGGGATGATATAGACCCATTATGCTCAAGTATTCCACCTTCACTAGATTCATTGAGTTGAACTCCCAATAGAGCTAGTCTGTGCACCTCTTTAGCCAACTCCTTCTTCTCTTCATCCACATGAGTAGTGCTCCCCATAGAAAACTTGCTAAGAGCATTGCCAATCACATTAGCTTTACCTGGATGGTAAAGGATGCTCATGTCAAAGTCCTTGAGAAACTTAAGCCATCTCGTCGGCCTTAAATTAAGCTCCTTCTGGGTGAAAACATACTACAAGCTTTTATGGGTTGTGAATACATCGACATACGCTTCTTATAGGTAGTAGTGCCATAGTTTGAGAGCAAAAATGGGTTGCTCTTATCGACATACGCTCCTTCTGATGAATGTTTCGTGGAGTTGTTAACTAGTTTGAGTGGACATTTATTAACTTAATTCATCAGAAACTTAATTCACTCAGAGGTCTATTAATTCATCAGAAACTTAATTCACTCACTACTCTATTAATTCAGGTTTGGGACACATGGAAGAACAAAATCCATGTTTTGGTTAGCCTTACATACCTAGAAATTTCAATATTGGAGCAACTTGGGGGAATTCGGATGATTACCTTCAAACCCTAGCCTTTTTCTCCCTTGAAAACTTGCTATTAGTTGGAGAAGATGATTTAGCGTAAAAAGGTTGAACTGACACATTTAAGGATTTATTTAGGTGTAAAACTTCAGGTTTAGGGTTTGAGTGGGTAGGAAAATGCAAAAATTGTATCAACCCATCTTGAGATGAGAAGTCAAA